>PVLA01006909.1:0-114569 GCA_004027455.1 Hydrochoerus hydrochaeris | reverse complement strand
TTGGTAGTTTTGTTGATCCTGGCCATTCTTTCTGGAGTGAGATGGTATCTCAGTGTGGTTTTAATTTGCATTTCTCTAATGACCAATGATGATGAACAGTTTTTCATGTATTTATTTGCCATTCGTATTTCTTCATCTGAGAACTGTGTGTTCATCTCGGATGCCCATTTTTGGATTGGGTCTTTGAATTTCAGGAGTCTGATTTTTTTTTTAATCCTTTATAGGTTCTAGACAGAAGTCCTTTGTCTGAGGGACAGTTCACTAAGATTTTTTCCCAGTTTGTAGGTTTTCTTTTCACTCTGCTGGAGATATCTTTGGACATGCAGAAACTCTTTAATAAGATGTGTCCCCATTTATTGATTCTGGGAAGTATTTCCCATGCAGTTTGGTTCTTGTTCATGAATTCTCTACCTACCCCTGTGTCTTCAAGATTTTTACCTACTTTGTCTTCCAACAGATTTAGTGTTTCTGTTTTAATATTTAGATCTTTGATCCATTTGGATTTTAGTTTAGTACATGGTGATAGGAATGGGTCTAATTTTAGTTTTTGGCATATGGATAGTCAGTTATTCCAGCACCATTTATTAAAGAGACTGTTGTTCTTCCAGTGAATATGCTTGGCCCCTTTATCAAAGATAAGGTGGTTGAGTATGTTCATAGTTGTATCTTCTAGTCTATTCCATTGATCTTCAGATCTGTTTTTATTCCAATACCAAGTTGATTTTATTACAATAAATTGTAGTATAACTTTAAGTCAGGGGTTGTGATGCCTCCTCCCTTGGTTTTCCTGCTTAGAATTGCCTTTGCTATTCTAGGTCTCTTCTGGTTCCAGATGAATTTTAGGAGTGATTTCTCTAGATCTATGTGGTATGTTAGTGGTATTTTCATTGGGATTGCATTGAATGTGTATAACAATTTTGGGAGAATGGCCATTTTTACAATATTTATTCTTCCTATCCATGAACAAGGGATGTCTTTCCATTTTCTGTGGTCCTCTTCAATTTCTTTTTTCAGGGTATTATAATTTTCCCTGTACAACTCTTTTACATCTTCCATTGGACTAATTCCTAAATATTTCATTTTTTTTTTGGATGCTAGTGTGAAGGGTGTGGCTTCTCTTATTTCTCTCTTGGTAATTTTCTTGTTAGTGAATAAGAATGCTATTGATTTTTGAGCATTGACTTTGTATCCAGCTACTTTGCTGAATTTATTTATTATATCTAGGAGACTTTCAATGGAGGTTTGGGGGTCTTCTATGTAGAGTATCATGTCATCTGCAAATAATGATAATTTAACTTCTTCTTTTCCTATCTTTACTCCTTTTATTTCTCTCTCTTTTCTAATTGCTCTGGCTAGTATTTCCAATACTCTATTGAATAAGAGTGGTGATAAGGGACATCCTTCTCTTGTGCCTGATTTCAAGGTAAAGGCTTTCAGTTTTTGGCCATTTAATATGACACTGGCTGTTGGTTTGTCATAGATGGCCTTTATCATATTGAGGTAAAGATCATCTATTCCAATTCTCTGTAAGGTTCTTATCATGAATGGGTGTTGGATCTTATCAAAAGCTTTTTCTGCATCTATAGAAATGATCATGTGATTCTTGCTTTTGGCTCTATTGATATGGTGGATTACATTTATTGATTTACATATGCTGAACCATCCCTGCATGACTGGAATGAATCCCACTTGGTCATAGTGTATAATCTTCTTGATGATTGGCTGCATCCTGTTTGCCAATATTTTATTGAGAATTTTTGCATCTATGTTCATTGGGGAGATTGGCCTGTAGTTCTCTTTTTTAGTTGGGTCTTTCTCAGGTTTTGGTACTAGAGTGATATTTGCTTCCAGGAATGACTTAGGGCGAATTGCTTCCCTTTCAACTTCATTGAAGAGTTTTAGGAGCGTCAGCATTAAGTCTTCTTTGTATTTCTTGTAGAATTCCACAGTGAATCCATCTGGGCCTGGGCTCTTCTTTGTTGGTAGGGACTTGATTACATTTTCAATTTCATTAATAGAAATTGGGTTATTCAGCAGCTTTACATCTTCTTGATCCAAATTTGGTGGTTTGTATGTTTCTAGGAATCTGTCCATTTCTTCTGTGTTATCAAACCTATGAGAGAAGAAGTTTTTGAAAGAGTTGTTGATGATCTTCTGCATTTCCACAGGGTCGGTAGTGATTTCTCCTTTTTCATTCTGTATTGCATGAATTTAAGTCTTTTCTTTCCTTTTTTTTAATTAGGTTGGCTAGGGGCTTGTCAATTTTATTTATTTTTCAAAGAACAAACTCTTTGATTCATTGATTCTTTGAATTGTTTTCTTGGTCTCTATTGCATTAATTTCTGCTCCTTTCTTTTGGCTTTGGGCTTGGCTTGCTCTTCTTTTTCTAGATGTTTCAGAATGTAATATCTTATTTGTGTTCATTCTGTTTTCCTAACGTAGGAACTCAGTGCAATAAATTTTCCTCTGAGGACTGCTTTCATTGCATCCCATAGGTTCCAGTAAGTTGTATTTGTATTTTTGTTTGCTTGTAGATATTGTTTAATTTCTTCTTTAATTTCCTCTGTGACCCACTGATTGGTCAAGAGTGTATTATTTAATTTCCATGTGTTTGTGGGGTTTTTGCAGTTACTTTTATCATTAATTTCCAGTTTCATGGTGCTATGATCCGATAACATGCATGGGATAATTTCAATTCTTTTGCATTTACTTAAATATGTTCTGTGGGTTAGTATGTGGTCTATTTTAGAGAATGTCCCATGTACTGCTGAGAAAAATGTATATTCTGATGTTGTTGGATGGAACACTCTGCATATATCTATCAAATCCATTTGTTCACAGGTGTGATTCAGTTCTGTTATTTCTTTGCTGACTTTCTGTCTAGTTGATCTATCCCTTGTGTCAATGGTGTGTTAAGGTCTTCTATTACAATTGTGTTATTGCCTATTTGATTTTTCATTTCTGTTAATAATTCCTTTGTGTAGTTGGGTGCTCTGGAATTTGGTGCATATATATTTAAGACTGTTATCTCTTTGTCTTGCAGTTTTCCCCTAATTAGTATGTAATGACCTTCTTTATCTCTTTGGACCATTCTTGGTTTGAAGTTCACATGGTCTGCAAACAGAATACCTACCCCTGATTTTTTTTGGGGGGGGTTCCTGTTGCATGAAGTATTGTTTTCCCATCCTTGGACTTTCAGTCTATGAATTTCTTTTTGGGTTAGATGGGTTTCTTGTAGACAGTATATGGTTGGATGTTGTTTCTTGATCCATTCTGCCAGTCTGTTTCTTTTAATTGGTGAATTTAGGCCATTTACATTAGTGGTTATAACTGTCATATATTGGTTTATTTTTGACATGTTATCTTTCTGATGTTGTATCTTAGCTTTCCATTCTGTTTAATTGTCTCTCTTGCTTAGTACTTTTTTCCTATGTGTATCTAGAATATCTTTCAGTATTCTTTGTAGGGTTGGTTTGGTGATCATGATGTTCTTCAGCTGTTCTTTGTCATGGAAGTATCTTATTTCTCCATCCATTTTGAAGGACAGTTTTGCAAGGCACATCAGTCTGGGTTGGAAGTCATTTTCTTTAAGGATCTGAAAAAACTTCACTCCATGCTCTTCTTGACTTCCTTGTTTGTGTTGAGAAGTCTGCTGTGATTCTGATAGGTTTTCCTTTATAGGTGACCTGTCTTTTCTCTCTAATAGCTTTAAATATTCTGTTCTTATGTTGGATTTATTGGGATGATGATTATTATATGTCTGGGTGTAGTTTTATTTTGGTTATGGCTATTTGGAGGTCTATATGCCTCACTAATCTGTATGTCAGTTTCCATACTCACGTTTGGGAAGTTTTCAGCTATTACTTCTGTAAATAGCCTCTTGATATCATTTGTGTTTTCCCCTTCTTTTTCTTTTATCCCTATTAATCTTCTATTGTTTTTCTTTGCATCATCTTGCAGCTGTTAGATTGTTATTTCCTGATTTCTTGTTATTGTTAGAAGATCTTTCCTTTCCTGTTCACTAGCTGCAATCTTTTATCTTCGAGGTCAGAGATTCTATCTTCACTTTCGTTGAGGTGGTTTTTGCAACTTTAGTTAGAGTTTTTGACTTCCTGTATATCTGTTTGAATCTGCTTAATGCATTCTGTTTGTCTCTTAACCTGTTCATTCGGGGATTCTATCATTTTGCTTTGTTCCTCTAATTGTTTAGCTGTGTCTTTATTGGATGCATTCAGTATTTCTTTCACTACTTTTATCATTTCTTCTTTTACCTGGGAGAATATTTCTGATTTGAGTTCCCTCATAGCTTCCTGTACTTGGTTCTTTATTTCAGTTGATATCATTTCATGCATTTCAGGTGTATGTGTAGTAGTTTCTTCTAGGTACATGGCTCCTAGGTTTTCTTGGGATGGACTGGAGGTTTGTGATTGCATTTGGTCTTTCATTTTGTCATTTTCCTGTATTTCCATGTTTCCAGCGATTTTCCAAAGCTTTCCCTCGTGCTGCAGCACCAGCTTGGCTCCCCCTTTGGTGGGCCTGGCTCCCCTGGTTGAATGAAGGTCGCTGGGCACAGTCCACTCAAGCCTGTGGAAACTTTGGGGCCTAATCCAGTGTCCTAAGAGGGCTGGTTGGCACCAAGCCACTGGGATTGATGGTCCCAAACTGTTTCCTAAAATTTTGTTTTTAAAGTTCTTTGGTATTTGAAGACAGGGTCTCACTCTGCAAACTGGCCTTAAACTCTTGTCAATCCTGCCTCAGTCTACTGGGTGCAGAGACTACAGGTATGCTCCACCATACCTGACTTAGAAATAATAATGCAAATAATTTTGAGATAATATTGGTGTAGTACTAGAATTAAGATATTAATCCATAGCTGAGGATATAAGTCAATGGCACAGCACCAACCTGGCAAGCACAACATCATCAATTCTATTCCCAGTACAAAAAAAAAAAAAAAAGATATTAAGCCATTGTGAGACCTGTAGCTACTGAAGGAAAAAACAAAAATAATTGTAAATTTCAAAGAAAAATAATACAATAACAAAGTTATACCTTCTCTTCCTTCTTTTAATCAATTATCTACAGTGAAGTTTTTAAAATGTCTTCATATATATATTAGTACATGTTTGTTTCACATATGATTACATTCACCTTGGGGAGTTGATGTACATACACATCATTTCTTTTCACTCCCCCTTAAACAATGAAGTTTTAAAAGCTGAAATCTAATACTTTTGTTAAAAATTTTAAATACTGAAATGACCATTAATTGGGAATTATAAAAATTAGCATGGCAAAATTTTCCTCATGCCTTTATATGACATAAATTTCAAAAACAGAACTGCCAGCTTCCCTCACTTTGCTCCTCTTTTAAAACCAGGTTTCTTGGAGGCCAGGGATTTAGCTCAGTGGCATGAATACCTGCCTGTCAAGTACAAGTTCATGAGTTTGATCCCCGTTGCAAACAAACAAAACAAAACCAGACTTCTTGAACTCCATGCTTTTCTCATACCACTACTTTAAGTCTGCTTAACATACAAATTCATACATGTGTTTTCTCTGTCTGCAATTATACTTGCCCTTCAATTCAACTGTTAGTCACAGACACAAACATGCACTGCTCCCTAATGCCACACACAGGAGAAACTTTCCTATGTCATGATACAAGCATAATATGTGTGTTATCATTTTGTCTGTAAAGTCATCCATCCCCCTCCTCCAACGCTGTTGGAGGAATCCCCTATGTAATCTGAATGGGACACTTTTCTCACCCTCCACCACAGGAATCAGAAGATGCAGATGAGCCTGCCTAGGAAATGACAGTTACTGTGCTGGATTAGGATCTAGGTTTGACCAGGTAAACTAGAAAATCTAGTCCAGGATTTTTCATTCTGAGTAAATGATGGCAAGATGAAAGTAGCAATAAGCATGCCCTAGGCAATGATAACACCATACTTACCATATTTTCCTGCCAAAGACAATTGTGTCATCTGCTACTTCTTGGTTCTCTAGAGTATCATTGGTTCCTACCCATTTTCCAGCCTTCCATCAACTGTTTAAACTCTGGTTATCCTTTCAATAAATTCACCACTTAAAGAAGTAAAGTGAGTTTCTGTTATTTTCTACAGGAAGAACGCTAACCAATGCATTTATCTTGGCAGCCACCTCATTCTGGAAGCCTTCTAACAGCATGACTTTCCTCAGAATAACTTAGATACCACCTTTCAATGTTTCCTTAGCACTCTGAGTCACTCTTTCCATAACATTTATCTGAATTTTTTGTAAAGAAACCTACATCACAAGTGTTCACTACGAAATTGCAAAAGAGATGAAGTTGCTACAAAACTAAACAACTTAAAATATGTATTATATTTTGCTAGGCATGGTGGCACATGTCTGTAACCTCAACACTGAGGAGGCTGAGGCAGAAGGAGCACTATGAGTTCAAGACCAGCCTAGGCCACAGAGTGAGTTCAAGACCAGCCTGAACTACAAAGCAAGATTCTATCTTAAAACAAACAAAACAAATTAAAATGTATATCATATTTCAATCATAGTTTCAAAATATAAACCTCTCTTCTCTAATTTTCTTAGATCACAAATGTCATTATATTTTGTTCTACTTGCAATTGAGTTTATCAATACCTTCACTGCCAAATTACAAAGTAGTCGATAACATTGCAGCAGATTAGAATTGATTATCCAGGGGGAAAACTTGACATCAAAAGTGAACTTTGGGAAAAAGATACAGCCATAAAAGTACTAATTATTGAATGGGTACATTCAACTTAATATTTATTTCACAAATTAACAGCTTTCTAAATGACATTTTTTGCTATTTTTGAAATTTTGTGGTATTGGTTTAGATTGATCAAGGGGTAAATAATCTAATTGATAAATCATTTATATTCTAGAATTCTCTTCATACCAAAGCTTTAAGCTTTTTGCTGGTACTTTAAGTGCTCTTAAAGGAATAAATGGAACAGTATTTGAAACTTTTATCAGTCAATAAGTGAAAGGAAAGGCAATTAAAACTCAAATGAAGTGTAGATATAGCTCAGTGGTAGAGAGCCGGTTTAGCATGTGTGAATCCCTGAGTTTCATTCCTCGTACTGAAAAACAAAAGTAATATTAAACTATCACATTTCCTTTATAAAAGTATATTAGAGGCAGAAGCAGAAAGAGTAAAATTTTAAGACATTTGTATTGCATTTATCTAAGTTATTTATTGTACCAATGAGGTGTTTTTTTGTTTTGTTTTGTTTTGCTTTGGTTCCAGGGATCAAACTCACAACCTCGCGCTTGCCAGGCAGGTGCTTATGCCACTAAGCTAAATCCCTGGCCCCAACAATGAGTTTTTAACAACATCATCTTATTTGAAGATTTTTTGAAATTATTTGGCATGTTTGCCATGATGGTAAATAATCCTAATGGACATTTTAAAACTAAAACCTACCAATTAAAAATATTCATAAGCTTCATGTTGGTCCACTATTGTCAGAATATTGTTAGTAGTGTGAAATATAAACATTTACCTTTCTCACTCCTAGTTTTTGAGTTAGGTTTGGGGATTTGAGAAGCTGAGTGGGCTCACCTGAGATTACCTCCTGGCTGCCAGTTGAGTACAAGTCTGCTCCAAGTGTCTTGTTCTGGAGTTCAAGGTGAAGGGCCAGTGATAGTCAGGAGAGGCTTCTTGTGGTTCACGGAAGAAGCCCTAGAGAGCGACAGCTACACAAAGTCTGGCTGGCACCACATATGCTAGTATCCATTTGTAAAATATGTCACATGATCAAGCCCAAATCAAAGGATGGGGTAAAAAAAAATATATACTCTGCTTATCATAAGTACACAACAAGGGTGTGAATATACAATGCTATTCTAGGGAAGTGAAAAATTGAGTCCAATAATTCATTCCACCACTAACTTCTTAATATTAACTGGTATATCATATCAAGGAAAAAGAAACTACACTTGCCAATGGGAAAAACAGTGTACCCAATTCACCATTTAAAATATTCTTGGTTATGTTCATTTTTCTTTGTGTGTCCTACTAAGTATTTAGACAATAAGTAAGTTTTGTGTACCATTTCCAATCATGTAATTAGGATTAAATTTACCACAATGAATTATTAAATCATATAATTTACACAAACACAGCAGTCATACTACTTTAAAATGTTTTTAATTTGTCCATTTTAACTTATTTTAGAAAAACATGTTTTAAATATAATTAAATTTCATCGTTGAAATTTTTGCACAATATTTAACAGTGACTTATATATTTATATTTATATTTTAATAAAAGTTGGTGGGTGAACTCTTAAATAAAAATGTAGGTTTTACTGCATTTTGTAAGCTCAATCATTGAGTGTCAGAATCTGAATAAAATGCTAACATAAATAAATGATGTTCTTATTCAGTACTTTTTTTTGACACGGCCATAATGTTCTATGCCAACCCTGGAAAACTGATAAAAGAGTTGTTATTATTTATTTGTATTTTAAGTTGAATGTAACTAAATAAGAATTATTAACCATATTTAAACTACTTTACAAAACTAAGTATTTTTATCTGTATTTGTTTTCTGTGATTATAATAAAATATTGAGTCTGCATACTTCATTAACAGTTTTGTAATGCTCACTTTGGCAACACATATACTAACAGTTTTGGGGACTGAATGTCCCAGATCTAGTGGCCACATCTATTTGGGCTCTGGTGAAGGTACCCCTGACTACACCACCATGTAGGAAATGTATCTCATACTGTGGGAGTGGGAATGCACCCAAGAGAGAGACAACCTGGAGGTCCAGGAAGCAAGAGGGACTCAGAAATCAATCTTGCTCTTTTTATAATAATCCATTCTCACAGGAACTAACTGGTTCCTCGTGATGGGAGCATCCTCAGTGACCGAACTACCTGCCAGAAAGCCTGTTCTCTCAAAGGTTCCAACACTTCTCAACCCTGCACACTTGAAGACTGGGATTCTAGCATGTGAACTGATTGGGAACATACCCCACCCATATTCAACCATAGTACTATCATATGTATTGTACAGTAATATAGTACTGTAGGCAAAGAAAGCTAATTCATCAAATCTATTTACTAAAGAAAAATAAGCAAAATATACTGATGCATGCCTGTAACATCAGCACTCTGGGAACCTGAAGCTGGAGGATCACAAGCTTGAGCCCAGCCAGAATAGTTCAATGATTTAGTGAGACTGTGTCTCAAAATTAAAAATAAAAAGAGCTGAACATGTAACTCAACTCAGTGCAAAGGCCCTGAGTTCAATAACCAGCAACACACACACACAAAAAAAACCTATAATGGAATCTGTATCATTCTGCCAATAAGTGAAAATCTTCCAGAGTATTAACTTTTGGTGCCTATAAACATCTATATATTCATTGTTATAACATGGTTTAGCATCCTGATGTTTTTAAAGTACAAACAAAGTTTTTATCTATCCTCCCTTTAAAAGAGTCAAATCTCCTTTCCCTTTAGCATGGAATTGGATTCAGTGATGAAAAAAAAAAAAAACCGAAAAGAGTGATGAGATATGATTGAGTTGTAAAAGACCTTGTACTTTTCCTTGCTTTCTGAGATCTCCTGCTCTTGACAAAGGCAGCCTTTGTGTTGTAAGTACTTGTATGAAGCTCTATGTGGTAAGGAACTGAAATTGTCCAACAATTAGCAAGAAATAGAGGCATTCTTTACAAAAATGAGTGAGATATTTGGGGGACAAACCTTCTACTCCAATATACTTCACATTTAAATGACTCCATCCAAAATTAAACTCTTAATGGCAACCTCACAAGAGACCTGAGCCAGAACCACCCAGCTGAACCAATGTCATATTCTTGATTTATAGAAAGTGTGTGACAATAAATGCTGTTGCAAACCACTTGAATTGGTATGGGAGGAACTTGTTATGCTGCAGTGATCAATATAAATTTTCTACTGTCATTCTCATACAATGTCCCTTGGCCATGTTTTAAAGAGATATGTTTTAATTGAGTTTCTCAAGACTTTTTAAAGCTATAAGCTCTGAACCATTTCAAGATCATTATTTTTAAAATATTGTGAAGGAATATAGATTGACAAAACTTTGATGGTGTTCTAGTGCTCTTTAATATCACTGACTAAAAGGTGCAAAAAGAGTTAGTAATCCAGAAGGGTTTTTATTGCTGGGTCTGTCTATTGATTATCCTCCTAATGTAATTTTAAAAATATTGTAAATCTAAACTTCACCATTCTGGACAGTTACCCCTTGCTTCAACAGCTTACAGTGGCCTACTAAACACAGAAGGGTGCTGCTCACTCCAACAGAAGCCTAGTTGAATCTTCCAGATCATCAATAAGGTCATATTATTCCTCTATCCCTGACAAACCTAAATGCAGTCCATTACTACTCATCTTGCCCTGTGAGACAGTGCTCCTCACCTCCTTTCAGCTCTCACTTTTTATTACTTTCACTATTTCTCAGTATAGCCACTGATAGCTCATTATTAGGACCAGGTGCAAAATTTTCTCCCAGACATTCACACATGATTTGTTCTGTCACTTCATTTAGAACTCTCCTTGAAAGTCACATCTTCAGAGACTACTAAAAAAGCTAACCTAAAATACTACTTCTATTACTAATTTTTAATAGAATTATTATCTGACACTGAATTATAGGTTTGCTTAATTATATGACACTATATTTTTTATTTGCTTCTTGTCTTTCTAAAGTAGAATGTTACTTCTAACAATGAAGACTTTGTCTAGGTTACTTACCACTAAGGACTGATAATCTTGACAATCAACTTTATTTTAAAGACACCTAAAAGATTAATAAAGCACACTTCTGTGTGTGTCTGGGTGGATTACATGGGCTTGAGCCTTAGGACTCTATTTGTTCCCTTGTCCCTTTCTTTCTGGTGTTCTTTCGTGTCCTTTGCTTCCTGACCTCCACAAAGTGTGCATTTTTGCTCTATCAGACCATTCTGTAATGGCATTTCTATTTTAGAATCAGGCAACCATTAACTAAAATCTCTGGAACTGTGAGCCAAAATAAACCTTTCCTTTAAATTGTGTATATCAAATACATGGGCCATAGTCACAGTCACAAGGAAGTTAATATACCACTATAACCCATTGCTTAACACAGTATCTGGAACATGATAGGTGCTCAATAAATATATTTTAAAGGAGTGTCTGAATATATTTATACTATTTAACAAGAATTATTTAATTAAAAGAGTGTCTGAATATATGTATTTCATTTAACAAGAATTAATTACATGATATTTAGATTCCTGAAAATTTTTTCTGTTGTAAAGAGTTATTCCATAAGCATGTATACTAGGCATGCTATAAATGTGCTCAGGAAATAAAATTCTTATTTTTTTCCTAATAGTTAGAATTCAAAAGCTGTGCTCAATTTATTCTTTTTAATGAATTATCAAACTGTTCATTATCAAAAAGTTTCATTATGTTTTTATAACATTTCTTAAACAAGAGCTACCTTCTTCCTATGTGGCACAATGATGTGCTTCTTCACTTTTACAGATTGTAGATTTAATGGATAAAAGATGACCATTATTAAATTTTATCACTTTATAATTACTAGAGGGAATAATTTTCATATGAATATTATGTATTTTATGCATTTGTTTATAAAGTGTTTTGCCATGCCTGTTGCTCATATTTCCACTGATTTACCTTTATTCCTTGGTAGAAAGTGCCATGTTTTTTTCTAGGTGGTGATTTGTCTTTTAAATTTCATTATTTTTTTAGATATACTAAACAGAAATTTAAATTTCATGGTCAAATTAATTATAATTTTCCCGAGTCCTTAGATGGCTTTAACTTCCCTGTTTTAGAAAGTTTTTTCGATCCTCTGCATAAACATATTTACTATTGTCTTCCAGTGCTTAATTTTTAATAAAGAAAGAAAAATGCACTGTATTACAGGTGTAGAGAGGAAGGACTCTTACTATTCTGTTTTTCGCTTTAACTCACTACTTGGGTGTTCTCATTTTAATTCCTCTTTTATTTATTTAAGGGGATATAAAATTGTGAGGTGTATTTTTTATACTAAAAGTAAACATACGCACACTTATTCCTCCTCTTTAAAAAAAAAGATCTGAGATAATTCCATTTTTGTACTAATCTTTTCCAAGGAATAGGGAATTATTTTTTATTCCTATACCCAGTAACTCATTTGATATTAGTAACCCAGTATTGTGGTTCCAGTGCTGGAGTAACACTTACTAAGAAACTTAACACCTGTTGCCCAAGCCACAGCGAAACCAAGTTTAAGAACGTTAGTTCATTCAAAAAGCAGCTATCACTTTCAATAAAGATTCACGTCTGGAAGATTAAGAATAGCACGTCAGTGTTCTCTTCTGAAGCTCTTGGAATTCTAAGCCCCCAGTGAGGAAGAAGAGGTACGGGAAGAACCCATGTAACACCTGGTCCAGTTTAGGGAGTGACATTGCCACAGGATCTCATAGAGCTGATGGAAACAGGTAGTAGGGGACTCTACAGACATCCTCTGCATTGTTCATCAGGGTGTTTCGATTTTAAGTAATATGTCTGGATTTTAAATTCTTTGAGCGATTTATATGTCTCAGGACAAAATGCAACAAGAAACTGTTTATAGTGACCCTGCATCATTGAAAAAGTAGAATGTTTACTTTTCAAAACCCAGAGGACCGTTTGTATGGACGTGTGCGTGTTTGTTTTCTCCCCTGACTGTCGCTTGAACTTTTCTAATGCCTCCTTTGCTAGTCCGTTGTACTGTTGCCTTTACTGGACGGACCCAAATTACTCAATAGATTTTTATCCAAAAACCCTAAAAGAGGGAGACAAAGCGTAAGTGGAACATTACTAACACCCCGCAGCTTTAACCACTGCTAGCTCACTTGGATTTGGAACCCGTGAAGTATCGGCCAGGTGAGAAAAGACGTATTTTTGGTGACGTTAGTTGGTCAGCCCGACCCATTCGTTATCTTCTCTCTGAGAGAAACATCTTTGTTCGACCCTTCCCATTCAGGCCGTATCAGATAATAAATCCCATATTCACCTTTTCCTTAACCATAGTTTTTTAAGGGTTGGCTTTAAGTCACTTCCGTGTCTCCGTAGCAACCAAGCACTAAATGCGGCGGAAGAGGCTATGATCATGCGATCCCGGAACTTCCGGGTTCCCATCGTGACTTCCGGTTGTCAGAATTTCCCCAGACGCGGCTGCCCGGCCGGGAAAACTGTGCGGCCTTAGGTCGCCTTGGCCCCAGTGGCGGTAGCCTCCGGGTGGGCTCCACTCATCTGCCCCGGCTGTGATGCATCCGCGGCGTCCAGACGGATTCGATGGCTTGGGTTACCGGGGTGGTGCCCGGGACGAGCAGGGCTTTGGTGTGGCTTTCCCCGCAAGGTCCTTCAGCTCCGGGTCGGACCTGGGCCACTGGGTGACGACTCCCCCAGACATCCCGGGTAGCCGCAACCTGCACTGGGGTGAGAAGAGTCCGCCCTACGGCGTGCCCTCCACTTCCACTCCGTACGAGGGCGCGGCCGAGGAATCCTTTCCGGCTGGCGGCGGTGGCGGCGGCGGCGGCGTGGTGCAGGGGCAGAGCAGTGGTGAGGGTGCGGGTCCAAGGTGGGGTGGGTCGGGTGACGAAGCCGCCTCCCACGGCCTGCAGACCTCGGAAACCGGGCAGTGGTCCCGCCCTGGATCCTTCCGGGCCTTGGCGCGCTACACGCTCTGCCCTCCTTTTGCCCTCTGTGCCGGGTTCCTCCTGTTCACAAATTTGTTGCCTGGGATCACCTCCAAAAAAGACATCTGCTTTAGCCATAAGGTGGATAGTGGGGATTTTTAGCGGTTGTAGAGTGTTTACAGCCTGTGGTCTGAATCAAGAAAGGTAGAAATTAGATTATTTACTGTCACCCAATTCAGTTTGGCGACTCTTATTTTCAAGTCTTAATGATTTTAATTGTAGCTTTGTGTTCTGAAAGAGAAGCTTTGTAGCACTAGCAGATTTGGAATCTACCTGGGTCCTACTGCCTACCTGTAAACTGAATGACTTCCTAATCTCTGAGCCTTTGATTAGCTCATCTTTAAGACCTGTACAAGAACTGTTAGCATTTTGTAAGTGTTAAGTGAACTAAATGAACTGAGTAATGCCTACTATTGGTTACATAGTAGACTAATAAAATATTCAGTTCCTTACTTTAGCCTTTTAAAATCCTGGGAGTTATATTTTGTCCGATCCCCAATCTAGAAGTTTTCCTCCCTGTAATTTTCCCTTCTCCCACTATTCTCAAGCAAAAACTCCAATTACAAGTAACAAATACTGGTGCAGTATTTGGAATCAAGACATACTTTTTGTAGGACGTAGAAAGACCTGTGTATTAATCACAGCACAATATGACATAATTATTTTTAGCATTCTTTTTTATTTATAAACGGTCAGTATGTGTCTCTTTCCATTCTCCTGAAATTAGAATAGTACTTACACAGGTAACATAAAATATTATATATATATATATGCACACATACATTCTAGATACCAGCTTTATCCTCATTTTCTTGATTTTTTCACTTGGAAGTAGAGTAATATTTGATTTGCATTAACTAGGAACAAGTTACATGATTACTAAGCAAATGATGTGAAAGAAGATTATTGATTGATCTAGTCATACTGTTACCTATTTGCCTTAACATGTCAAAAGAAGCTTGTGCTCTCTTTCCAACTTGTCCGTCAAGGCTGGGGAAGGAACTTTTGCAAAAAGGCCCCAGTGCAGTACTTCAGTCAAAGGTGAAGCACATAATTTCCCCAAGGAACATGCTCACGTGGCTACCTCCTTACTGTAAGGGAATAGTTAAAGCATTGCTTCTTTTGAAAAGGGCTGGAGCAGGTCTGGGAATTTAGCTCAGCAGGTACAGTGCCTGCCTGAAAAGTGCAAGGTCATGAATTCAATTTCTGGTACAAAAAAAAAAAAAACTTTCACAAGTTGTGCCTTGAAAAAGGGAAGAAGATTGTCTCATGAAAATTGTATTATAGCTAGTATTTAATGTGTAGCCCTGTAGGGTTGTGATAGTTCACCATTATGATATTTGAGTTCTTTAGTCAAAGAGAAGAGGGTTTCTCTTAACATATGTATAATAATGATACCAACTGGAAGTGATAAGGTTTTTTCCAGTGTTAAATAGCTGAACTTTTTCAGTAGCACTACTGAAATGCCATTAGTAATAGCACATATGTATCCAGTCATCTGTCAGTGACTGAACTAAACAGCTATTTAAATAGTTGGTCATGAGATTTCCATTTACCCATTTAGGTGATGCTGAGTACTTTTTCAAGTTAGTAATTTTGATTAATAATTTTGTAGCTATTTAACAAGATGCTGTGTCATCAGTAACAGAATAACTAGTTTTACAGCATGAGAAGTCAAGATTTTGGTATAAATAACAGTCATGGGTAGCCATAGAAAAAAATTTTTGATTATAGTCAAGTGTTGAAAACTGACAATTTCCTTGTAATTGCAGCACTTTTGGAGGCTGAAGCAAGCCTCCTTTGAGCAAGTTGGAATCCATTTAGGCAGTTTAGCAGCTTAGTAAGACCTTGCGTTTAGTAAAGACCCTGAGTTTAGTCACTAGAAATGGTAGTCTCCATATTCTGTGTACTTGTTTCACTAAGCCCACACAGTGCTTAAAACTTTTTCAAATAGTCACCATTGCCAATACTTTAAAAATTGGAAAAATTTTGTTTTATAAACATAAAAATATCATTTTTGAAAAAAATCACAATTTATGAACTCTGGATCCATAGCCCTAGATGGTAACTGTCAATCAATTGGTGTTAAAGAGCAGTTGTAGCAAGATGACCACATCTTATAACTAGCCACAAGTCCTCCTCCCCATCCATCCATCCATCCATCACTAATTCAAATTAATTCCCTGGCTCCTATCAGAATTTGACTTTGAGGTTTAAATGAATAGCATAGTAATATGGGAGGAATCTTTTTTTATTTTTATATGAAATCTAAATAATGGTTATAAGTAATTTTATTTTTATTTTAGAACAGTTGAATAGATTTGCTGGATTTGGTATTGGACTTGCAAGGTAATGTTTAAATTTTTTATTTACAGTTTTTAATATAATGATCAACACTTAAGATATTTTTGGAGCAGCAGATTTAATATTGAATAATATTTTGTAGAAAAATTATCATAATTTAAAATCTGTAACTTGACTTTGCTTCCAAAGTAGAAACTAGTAGTTCAGCTTCATAAGCAAATAATTGTGTAATGAATATCATAATAACTTTTATGGATCTAGCAAAAGAATATAATCAACCGTAATCATATCTCCCTGTCCACCAAAAAAGAGTAATTGTGCCTTGCCTTGTACCTTCTCTGAACATAGGAATGCTACCAAAATATTTAGTAGCATGAAGTCTAGATTTTGTCTTTATTCAGCATTTGGTGATCAGCTTTATATCTTTTTACTCCTAATGATCATTTTATTTAAGAAAGTCAAATTTTTTTCAGTGAGATTTCTAAAAACCAAAGAGCTCTGCTGATAGGAACTTTGTTCATGGGACATTTTTGGAAAGAAGTGGAAATTAAATGATGTAGCATTCCCATGTCAAATATTCAGAGATCTTTTCTCATTCTCATACTCTAGTTATTAATATTATGTATCATTTCCCTTACTTATCAGTTTACAGAGAACATCAAATAATGCATGATTCTTCAGGCAAGAATAATATCAGAATTATTTAAAGAGTAATGTGGAAGTACAGGTAAATAAGATTTGTATGTAGACACGTATATACATAAATTATTTTATATAGTCTCTTTACAGAAAATGTACTGGCCCATCCTTGCATTGTTCTACGCCGCCAATGTCAGGTAAATAAAATTTCTCTGACAATCCTGATCCTTATTTCAAGTCCCAAATTCAGATAAATAACTTGAAAACTTGTAACTATTAGTCCATGTGAAATGTTCCAGTATTTCTAACTTTTTGATATGAAGATCCCATTAGTGTCTTAGAAATTATTGAGGATCCCAATGATCTTTAGTTTATGTGGTGTCTCACTTTTCTCACTGCTGAGACAAAAATACCTGACACCAAAAGTTAAAAGGAGAAAGGTTTATTTAGCTCACAGATTCTAGGGATTTTTGTCCATATTTCACTGGCTCCAATGAAAGTTAGCACATAGCAGAGGAGCAATGGTTCATGGTGGCATAAGATAGCAAAAGCAGTAAGAGAGCAAGGCAGTCAGCCTTCTTTCTGTCTCTTATAGTTTGTCCAGTCTATTGGGATTAGGCTGTGCCAATCCAGTCAGTGCAATCAGCCACCCTTTATCCCGGCACCTTAATCCCAGCATTGCACTGTGAATCAGAGTCAGTCACACACTCAAGATTCAGCCACCTCTATTTATGAAAATACCATTTTATGGTTTGCAAATGTCTTTAATCTGTGGGATAATAGAAGTTAGCCAGCATCTCTGCTTCTGCATTCAGTCTATTGTAAGATGTTGTGTTTTGTTTTAAAAGAAACGAAGTCCAGTTGTGTCCGTATATGTAATAAAAAGAAGAGTATGTATGATTTTCAGAAATGCGGCTATTTTTTGAAATTACACCAAAACTCAAAAAAAGTTATTTGCAATGTGAAATCTGAAACTACATGAATTTTTTATACTTTCTTACCTTAAAAAAAAAAAAAACATTGCTTTAAATGTCTTGCATGGTTATTTTTACCTATATTGATTCACCAAGTTATATAAATCTTCTAGATATTAAAGTGTTTGATTATACAGTATCAAAAATAGACTTCATTAAAAGTACAGCCAATCTCACTAGAAAAGTTTTGTTTTATGCTTTTGATGGTAGACATAGATTTCCCAAAATTATGTTCATTGCTTGAAAATCCAAGTTTACTGACAAAAAGTATAGAAGCTTACATGTTTTAAATCAGCAAGCTAACTGTTAGCCAAAGCATATCTGTCTGCAACATGAATAACTAGTCTGCCAGTGAGTTTTTCAAGCAAAAATGGGGTTCCATGAAAAAGTAGCTACATCACTTTGCAATTCCATCATAGAAGAGCTTTCCCTTGTGACAACATCTTAGTTCCCAGTGTAGCACAGGGGGCATTAGAAAAAGGGTGTGTACTCAGGGTCAAGATTTCATAAATTTCACATTTTTTTGGCTTTATCAAGAATATTCTTAAGGATTACTTTTCCTCCCTGTGAATATGTGGGGTGAAGAGCACAATAAATAAAAAATGTATGTAATTTGATGCTACTGCTTTGATTTGTGAACTAACAGTTTTACTTACCATTACTTTTGCACCATTAATCAGAGTATCTACACAGAAAGATACCTTGGCATCATAAGGAATAAATATAATTTTAAACTTTTTAATCCTCTGATAGAGTAATGATCCTGGAGAATCAGCAACCCACAATGTGGCAAATACTGCTATCATGTAATTTACCTTTGTTACAAAATAATTTATTCCATATTTGTTTGCTTTTAGAGTTCAAAACAATATAAATCTTTACAAATGTTTATACATAGCACTGAAAATTGTGTAAAGACAAATGATGACTTATATAGCATTGTCAGTATATTTACCCCAGAACAGGATGTTTCAGACATACACATTTTACATAGTGATATTACATTGCGATCCAGTGTGTATCATTTGTTTGACCCTTTTAACTTATTTCATAATTTACGCATTGATTGCAACATCTACAGTACTTTGAAAAATGGTTGCCTAAAGGCAGCATGAGTAGGGAGACATAATGTGTTTTGGGAAACACAGATATCAAATAGCAAGACCTTTTTTATTGTATCATCTTTATTACTATGTATGTTATACATTAGTCTTCATAGTGTATTTATATGTTAACGCCTATTGTACTTTGATGGACATAAAGTACTCTCAAAAGTAGTTTTGCTTTGTATTGACTTTAGAATTTAACTTCTTTATACTGCACCATTTGTCATGGCTTTATTATTTCTTGACAAAACAACAGCAGGAAATATGTACTGTCTTTTCTGCAGGTTAATTACCATGCTCGGAATTACCATCTCACTCCATTTACAGTCATCAATATTATGTACAGCTTCAACAAAACTCAGGTAAAGAATTAGTCTGTGGATCTATTAAAGCTATATACAATTGTCATTTGGGCTTGGTAATCATTAAAGTAAGAATAATTCCTTTAACTCTGTTAGTAAAAATATGTTAACTCTTACAGTAAACCTGCTGTCTCATAGTAATGATACCTTTTGGAATCTTGAAAAATTTCAATTAATTCAATAGAAATATAAAGAGCTATACAAAGGTCCAAGAACTTAGCAGCAGATATGATAATGTCTCTGTTATTAAGAAGCTTATAATTTAATCATGGAGATAAAAACAACTGAAGATTGTGGTTCAGGAAGATGCAATATCAGAAGTACAAAATGCTGTCAGAATGTAGAAAAGAGATATTTTATCAAAGTGAGATTGAGCACAGGATATGTCAGGAAAACTTTGGGAAAAGGGACATGGAGTTGTATATTTATTACTAAGTTTAGATAATACTGAGGATGGAGAAAAGGCTTTATGAGTAGATGGGCAAAGGCAGAAGTTAGTGTTTGATGATGCACTTCATGCATTATAATGGGATCCTGGAGCAGAGGTTAAGGATGAAAAAGTAATTAGAGAAGTCTGAAGGATACAGATAATAAAGAACCTTCCAAGAACTGCACACTTAGTCTTAAGCTAAAGGAGTATCACTGAAGTATTTTAGCAATGACCAAAATGTTTAAAACAAACTTGGATTGTTTGGCAATATCCATCAAAATGTAAAATGAGCATATTCTTTACATGCTAATTTCACTTCCACGTTAATATATACATAGATGTACACTAATGTGTACAGAAGGATGTCATCATGGCATTGCACATAATGGAACTGGAAATTATTAAATATTCATCTACACACTACCATTAAAATAATTATGGTACATTTATTTGGCAAACCACCATGTAGTTTTAAAAACAAGAAGGTAGCTATGTGTATACTGATATGAAATGATCTCTCGGTTATTTTTTAATTGCTTACTTTCATCTATTAAAAGTGAACAAAACAAAAACATTTCTAGATCTATACATAAACACAGAGAAATAGGTCTATATGCATCTTTTGAAATAAATAAACTTCTGCCAGTAAACAGGGATGTAACTTTGCTTCTGATACTCTATTGCTTATTTTAATTTGACTGTGTCTATGTGTTGTTAATAATGTATGAATAAATAGAATAGGAATGTCATTAATGGTATTGTGAAAAGGTATAAAACTACTAAAGAAAAGAACATGGCCTTGTAAGACAGCAAAATTTATAGGATTGATTAGATGGGAGTAGTGAGAAAAATATTATCCAGATATACAGTTTGGATAAAGGATGGTGAAAATGACCTCTAAGGAAATAGGAGATGCAGCAGAGAAGTAAAGAATTGGGACGGTGGCATGAACAGGTATGATTGAGTTTTTCTGTGGATATATAAATTTTGACAGAACTCGGTAACATCCACATGGCAGGACTATTAAAGATTTGAATGTTGAGATACTAGAGATATTAGTATCTTAACATTCAATTAATCATCTTAGTCTAATATTGGCCATCTAACAAATGGTGGAAATTCATTTAGTTATAGTCTACAAGACTTCTATTAGAAAAATGCATATTTGGAAAGTATCAATAAATATTCCATATGAAATTTTATAAAAATTTTTTTGCATTTAAAATTTAGGAATTTGCAGGAATAATAGTAAACTGTGTTCATTGTAGGGACCAAGAGCCCTATGGAAAGGAATGGGAAGTACATTCATTGTCCAAGGAGTCACACTTGGAGCAGAAGGCATCATTAGTGAATTCACACCTTTGCCAAGGTAACTTTTTGGCATTTTTCTTAGCATTAGTTTATAATATATAAGAAAATACCTAAAAGTACTTTAAATCTGAAACTTTGTTGTAATAACTAAGACAGAATTAAATTATATCATTATTTATATCTTACTGAATTAATATGTGATAAAGAAAATACTTCATGTCATGGTATCTGGTAAGATATTTCTTTTCTGCTCCTGCTATTTGCCAGCAATCACCAATTCAGGAACAAACAAGAGTATCTAAAGAATTCCTGTTCTTCATGTGGCCAGTTTTGTTACAGTACTTTTGTTACAGTCTTTTTCATGCTGTAATTAAATAGACCCCTTCAGAGGCAGAGTGATAGTGTACCTGGAATTATTGGTAAGGATTTCCAAAAATAACTGAAATCTGAGCTAGATCTTAAATTATGAATAAGAGTTGACTTGGCAGAAAAGAAAGTCATTCTAAGAAGTGACAGCATGCCCAGGGGTAGGGAAGTTGAATAGGTTAGCTAATAGAAGTGTCTTAGTCCTGGAATATTAGGAAGAGAAGCTGAAATGTTAAAGTATAATTATGTCTTTGTAGTGTTTTATTCTCAATGGGATTGAGAATCTTAGACATTTTAATTTTTTTAGTAAAAATATTTTAATCAAGGGTATACTTAAGTGTTAGAACAAAAACAAAAAATGGCTGTGGAGAGCTAGTAGGCCAGGATGAGGAGGTTCTGAGCTATAGAACAAAACAGAAAAGGTTGAAATAAATGGACATTTTTGAAGTATAACTGATGGTAACTGATGTTAGATTGGGACTGAGGGTATGACAGAGAGAGTTGTCAGCAGTGATTGAGATTTCTGTATTAGAAAATGTTAACCAAGTTGGGGAATTCATGAGGAATAAGTTGTAAGTTGAAGTGGAGTGAATAATTGAAAGTGGAGAAGATGAGTTTAACTTTCAATAAACAAAACTTGAGATCCTTACAAGATATCTAAGGATCATTGTGTCTAGATGATAATGTCTAGATGGTTGGAACTGTGGATCAGTCTGGTTGGAACTTGAGCTGGAGATATAGTTTCAAGTATTGTAGAGGAAAAATAGCTTTTAAAACATTGGAATAGGTACAGTTCACCTAAGGAGAAATTATACACTAAATGACATAAAATGGTCAAAAGACAATCCTGAGCAACTACATATTTGTGCCATCTCATGTATATGGGCGAGTGTGTTCTAGAGAGATAGTTGAGGGGGTATAATTAGTGATGTCTTCAAAACAAGTTAAGGACAATAGGAAGATACAGTATAGTACATGGTATACTAGATGCCAGAGGTTGTAGATATATTTGGAGGAAGAGGACAGAGAAACTGGAAAAATTTGCTGAGTGTTGTCTTTTTCTGTAACCTTTCTAAGTAACCTTTCCAAGGTTACTTAACAATAGAAAGATAAACTTCAAAGTTGTAGTTCAAAAGCATGAGAAGAATGAGATCCATTTGGACAGTCACAATAACAAGTCATGAGGGGCTCTGAAAACAATATAGGAAAGAAACGTTAATAGATAATGTCAGAAACCATAAATTTGTTTGGTTTTATTTGGTATGATTCTGTGATTTTTGGTATTAGTCCAGGAATAACACTGAGGGCTTTGAGTGGTTCATTAATCCACAGTTAGCCCCAAGGGTAAATTTTGTGGATTGTCAGGGAAGTGAAAGTATAGCCATGACTACATCACATGTCCTCAAGATTGGGATTTAATCTTTATAGGAAAAGAAGGCAAGAAACTGATACCAGGGTTTTTTCCCAATGTGATTGCTTTCAAAGTACCTCTGTCTTCAGGTTCCTCAAATACAGTATGCTAAAACAGCAGAAGCAAAACAAAGAGAGGTTAGAAATATTTGATCAGCTAATGGTTTTATATCTTCAATTCAAAATTTGATTTTGTGTTTGTTTTGTTTCGTTTTGTTTTGTTTTGGTACTGGGGACTAACTCCATGGCCTTGTGTACTACCAGTAAGCAAAATCTCCATCCCCCAAAACTGAATTTCTATTCTTGGCTAACCTTATTCCTATTGGGTGTTTTTTTTTTTTTTTTACTCAGGATCTTATACTTGCCAGGTAGGCACTTATGCAACTGAACTATATCCTCAGCCCTTACTATTTCTCTTTATATCACAAGTAAGTTTGAGAGTATTTGAAGTCAGATGTTCTTGAGGGCATCCCACAAACACAAAATTCTATAAAATTTTAACAAAATTCAGGAAATTTGATTTAGTAGAAGAAAAAAAAAAATTAAGCTTAAAATCAGTACATTATTGTTTCAGGTCTTGGCTATCCCAGGGGCATAAGGCAAGTCATGTTACCTCTCTGAAGCAGACACAGCTTCAGGTTAAAGAGAAGGAAAAAGAAATAAAAATGGAAGGCATAGAATTTTGTAAAATGTTTTTATATTACTTTCCTGCTCAACAGACAAGGAGGCCTTTCAGTTGTGTGAGAATGTATTTTATTTTCATTTCCAATTTTGCTAATGAATACACAAACAATTATCTTCCTTGTATTGTTCTACTTGGCTGCTTTTGGTGATTAAATCCCACTTACTAATTCACTTACTTACCTAAGTGCTTACTACCAGTAGTAGGCTAGAAATCAGGTTTATAATACAGAAGAGAAATCAAGAATACCTGTTACTGAACTCAAAATCTAGTAGAAGAATATAGCTTAATAAAATAGTCATACCTGTGGGTAAATAATTACAAATTGAAATTTTTTTTTCCAGTGGGAAAGAATATGGCTCCATGAGACTCCTGGTAGGAACAGCGTTCTTAGTGACATTACGCTTAACCTGAGATCTGAGGGTTCATAGGTGCTGCTTACCTGTTTGTGTGAATACTCAGTGGAGTAGGTGTGATTGAGAATTCAAGTCATGGAGATAGGGCTCATGGTTGGAGACCAGAGAAAAATACAAAGTACTGTTGAAGAAATAAGTGGGAGCCCCATTATGCATGGTTTGGTAGGCCACTTTAAGGATACTGAAGAGTTTTTAAGAGTAGTTAGTGGCACCAGATTTGTGTTTTCAAAGGGTCATTTTAGCAGTAGATGAGATTAAAAGAAGACCAAAATGGATACAAGGAGACTGTAAGTTAAAACAGTAATAAGGTGAAAAATAATAGTGTCATGGACCAGGGTAGTATCTTTTGAGTTGTATCAAATGGAAACTTTTGAATATATTTACAAAAAATTGATGAAATTCGGTAATCAAAAAGGAATAGTAGGTGAATGAGAGGGTGGTATTAAAGATGGCTTCTAGGACTTCTACTTTTGTAATCAACAATGTCAAATAAAAACAAAATAAAAACCAAAGCCTTACCTCAAAGTAATTAATAGAAATTATCAATTTCTCTTAGACTGCATATAATTATTAGATAGAACAGGTGTGATACTGTGGATTAACCAGTATTTATTTTTAAACTGATTATGATCACCTCAGAGAAAAACAGCTGGTCTCTAGGGCATTTAAGTCAACAACCTTATATAGTAATTTCTCAGTAAAATTCCCTTTAAAGGAATCGTCTGCTGTCTCACCGTCTGCTAGCTCTTTCTTTATATATATATCTTTTTAAAATTTTTTTTCTTTAAAGAGAAAAAAGGTAGAAATATTACAGAATTTCAAAAAAAAGGATAAACAGTAAGAGCTTACTGGTTGATAAATTACATATTGTCCTTTTAGAAATAGTTGTTCAAGTTACAAAATTAGAGAATACAAAGTAGACATTCAAGCAGTGAGACTGCAAACAGATCTGTTCAACAATCCAACAAGAACTTAGAAGTATGGTTATCAATCCTATACACTTAAATATTCATGCAGTTATATGTTTTATAACACTTCCTATTTCCTCTCTTTTTTTTACAATAGCAATTATGCATTTTTTAAAAATTTTATTTAAAGAGAAAAAAAGGCAAAAGAAAAAGGGTAGCAACAATACAGAATGCTAAAAGAAAAAAAGAGAAAAAAATTAAGAAATCACTAGTTGATAAATTACACATTGTCATCTTGGATGTAGTTGTTTAAGTTACAAAATTAACGGATACATAGTAGACATTCAAACAGTGAGACTGCAAACAGTTCTGCTCAAAGATCCAACAAAGATTCAGCAATATGGTCATCTATTTTACACAATCAAACATACATGCAGTTATATCCCTTAGAGCACTTTCTTTTCCTCTCTTTTTTACAATAGCAATTACATATTTTGGGTTTTATTATTCTTATACTTCTTATCACTTTTTACACTAGAGACACAGTGTGATATTTATAAATATGATTCTTATTTCACCAATGAGGATAGTCACAAGTTGTCTCCATTTACCTATAAAGGCCTCAAGATCATCCTTTTTTATTGCTGAATAATATTCCATTGTATAAAAATACCACATCTTTTTCATCCACTATGCAGTTGATGGGCATTTTGGTTGTTTCCAAGATTTAGCTATTACAAATTGTGCTGCTATGAACATGGGTGCACAAATATCGCTGTGATATGAACTTGTCAGTTCTTCTGGGAAAATACCCAGGAGGGGAATAGCTGGGTTGAATGGAACTTCCAATCTTAGTCTTCTGAGAATTCTCCATTTGGATTTCCATAGTGGTTGCACCATTCTACATTCCCACCAACAGTGGAGCAGTGTTCCTTTTTCCCCGCAGCCTCGCCAACATTTGTTATCAGTTGATTTCTTGATGGCAGCTATTCTTTGCAGAGTGAGGTGAAATCTCAATGTTGTTTTAATTTGCATTTCTCAAATGACCAGTGATGGTGAACATTTCTTCATGTATTTATTTGCCATTTGTATATCTTCCTCTAAGAACTGTGTGTTCATCTCAGATGCCCATTTTTGGAGAGAGTCTTTGAATTTGGGGGGCTTGATGTTTTTCAATTCTTTATATGTTCTGGACGTAAGTACTTTGAAGCGTTACTGGCAAAAATTCTTTCCCACTCTGTGGGTTTTCTTTTCACTCTGTTGGTGATTTCCTTTGAAGTGCAGAAACTTTTCAATAATAGGAGATCCCAGTTGTTGATTCTTTGAAGTGTTTCCCATGCAGTTTGTGTTTTATTCATGAATTCTTTGCCTACCCCTATGTCTCCAAGACTTCTACCTACCTTGTCTTCCAGTAGATTTAGTGTTTCTGTCTTAATATTTAGGTCTTTGATCCATTTAGACTTTAGTTGTATGCATGATGATAGGCTTGGATCCAATTTCAGTCTTTGGCATATGGAGTGCCAATTTTTCCAACACCATTTATTAAAGAGACTATCCTTCTTCCAGTGGACATATTTAGCCCCTTTGTCAAATATCATGTGGCTGAGTATCTTTGTAGTTGTGCTTGCATCTTCTAATCTGTTCCATTGATCCTCAGGTCTATTCCTTTGCTGATTTTATCACTATGGCTTTGTAGTATAGATTCAAGTCAGGAATTGAAATGCCTCCTGCCTTGCCTTTGTTGCCCAGAATTGCCTTTGGTCTTCTAGGTTTCTTCTGTTTCCAAATGAATTATAGGAGTGTTTTCTCTAGATCTGTGAGGTATGTCAGTGGTATTTTGATTGGGATTGGGTTAAATCTGTATAACTGTTTTGGGAGTATGGCCATTTTCACAATGTTGATTCTTCCTAGCCAAGAGTGAGGAATATCCTTCCATTTTCTAACATCTTCTTCAATCTCCTAACAATTTTAAATACATATGCACCAAAAACAGGAGCACCCAACTATGTAAGACAGACACTAATGGACATGAAAAACCAAATACTCAACAACACAATTATAACAGGGTATCTTAACAGCCCATTGTCAAAAAGAGGTAAATCAGCTAGACAAAAAGTCAGCAATGAAATAACAGAACTGAATCATACCTGTAAGCAATTGGACTTAGTAGATATTTATAGAGTGTTCCATCCAACCATATCAGAATACACATTCTTCTCAGCAGCACATGGGACATTCTTCAAAATAGACCATATATTATCCCATAAAACATTCTTAAGTAACTGCAAAGGTATTGAAATCATCCCATGAATAATATCTGACCATAGCACACTGGAATTGGAAATTAATGGCAAAAGAAACTACAAAACCTGCACAAATACATGGAAATTAAATAACCTTTTGAACAACCAGTGGACTTCAGATGAAATTAAAGAAGAAATAAAGCAGTACCTACAATTCAATGAAAACACAGACACAACATACTGTAATTTATGGGATGCAATGAAAGCGGTCTTAAGAGGGAAATATATAGCAATAAATTGTCATATCAAGAAAACAGAACGAGCACAAATAAACAACCTAATGCTCCATCTCAAGCTTCTAGAAAAACAAGAGCAAGTTAAACCCAAAGCTCATAGAAGAGAGGAGATTGTAAAAATTAGAGCAGAAATCAATGCAATTGAAAATAAAAAAATACAAAGAATTAATGAATCAAAAAGCTGATTTTTTTGAGAGAATAAACAAAATTGATAAACCCCTAGCTAACCTGATCAAGACAAAGAGAAAAAAAACCCAAATTCACACAAAAAGAACCGAAAAGGGGGAGATTACTACCGATCCCATGGAAATTCAAAAGATCATGAATGCCTACTTTGAAAATCTCTATACTCACATAGAGTGGAGAACACAGAGGAAATGGACAGATTTCTAGAAACATATGAATTACCAAAGCTCAACCAAGAAGATATAGCAATTTTGAACAACCCAATATCAGCTATTGAAATTGAAAATGTAATTCAAAACTTACCAACAAAGAAAAGCCCAGGTCCTGATGGATTCACAGCTGAATTCTACAAGAAATTTAGAAAAGATTTGATATCAATACTCCTTAAACTCTTCAATGAAATTGAGAAGAAAGTAATCGTCCCTAAATCATTCCTGGAAGCAAGTATTACTCTGATTCCCAAACCAGAGAAAGATCTAACCAAAAAGGAGAACTATAGATCAATCTCACTAATGAACATTCACGCAAAGATTCCCAACAAAATACTGGCAAATAGAATGCAGCAAATCAGCAAGAAGATTATACATCATGATCAAATGAGGTTCATTCCAGGAGTGCAAGGATGATTTAACATACACAGATCAATTAATGTAATACACCACATCAACAGAGCCAAAAACAAAAGCCACATGGTCATCTCAATAGACGCAGAAAATGCTATCTCTTTCTTTACTGCCAGAATCTCCCATTCCCTCCATACCCTTCCCCAAAGTGGAATGAGGTAGATCATGTATTAATCTACCACAAAGCATCCTCCCCTTTTTTGGCATGTGGCTTTTCTCAAGTCATTAACCTGAGGTAGGAGTTCCTGTAACCAAGACTGCCTTGTGTGTGCTCCAGTCTCTCACAAAACTCAACTTGCACTTCAACTTCATTTTGAGTCATCTCATGTTTGTGGTTGCGCAATATAAACACCTTGCTTTTTTTTTCTCCAAATGCTTCCCCTTAATTCACTCATGTCAAAATACTATTTCAAATACAATCAGATAGTCCTCAAATTTAGCCAATTCCTTTCTGATTAATAGGTCTTGAATAAAGAGCAATGGTAGAAATACTTTAAATTTGATTTTGCTGTAGTTCATTTTCAGATGCTTTTTCATATCCAGGTGGAATTGTAAGTAACGGTGTAAGGATTACATATAGAGGACTCTTTAATTGAGGGTGAATTTGAGAGATTTTGAGGGTGTACTCTAGAAAGTGCCTCATATACCAAATGGAGTAAGAAAAGAGCACCTAAGCCTTTAGGAACTCCAGCAATAGGTGGCTGGTTAGGAAAGATAGTGTGAAGAAGTCAGAAAGTGAGACCAAAGAAGAGACTAAAAGCCAGTACAGTGTGGGCTGGTGAAATAGAGGGCTGAAGAGGGCTTCAGAACAAATACCTACCTGATGGCTGTTGAAATTCAAATCAGGTACATGCTGGGAAATGCCTGTTGCACTCAAGGAGATGGAGGTTTTTAGGGACTGTGGCAAGGGCAGTTTTATAGAATCATAGAATAAAAGCCAATGTACAGTGGGTTTCGAGGTAATGGGAAGTTGGGACGTGGAAGCACTAAATTTAAAAACTTCGCTATGAAGAAACTAGATGAAGGGAAGTAATAGGAAGATGAGAGATTTGGGTTGGGTTTAGGGAAGATATTTTTGGTAGGTTTTTGTTGTTCAAGAGGGCCGATAACTGACCATGTGAAAATTGAAGTCTGCTTAGATTTTAGATTTTACTGCTTTTATGTATTGACTTTACATAGGAAAATTAGACTGTTGTGAGAAAATGTTCTAATTAATTTTTTTGATTTCTACATTGATTTGCAAGGGTAGTTTTACTTAAAATTAGCAAATCAAAATATATTTACACATGTTCAGCACTTGATAATGAAATATACAAGACCTTTATCACAGTTTTACTTACATTCTTCCCTGAATCATTTAAATATGTGAAATTAAATTTCTAAACTTCAGGCAATAAGGTACCGATTTTATAAAATTCTTTTTTATAAAGTAGTAGAGAATAGATATACGGCTGGATCTCTTTTTCTTTTAAAACACTGGATTCTAAATTTCCTTTTTCTTTTTAACCTTAATCATTTTAAAAGTTGGCAATAATAATTATTATATCTAGAAGGAAGGTGGCCCTGTCCTTACAGAGACACAAGTCATAGACCCGTTTGGCCCATATTGTTAATACCAGTTTCATGCTGAAAGTCTGAATAACAAAGAGTACCTGTGGGGACACTTCCTGAGGCCATGATAAGAGTAATAGCAGTAACAAGATGATAGGCAAAACAGGTCACAAATTTTGTTTTATAATCATAAAGTAATTGTCAAGTAGATGAAAGTCATAATCTTACAGCAGCAAATCTCATCTTTGTTTTATACTTTTCTTTCTCTATTATTCTGCGCACACATACACAGTTACTTTTTCTATCCTAGCTCCTCTTTTTCATTTATTTTCTGTCTTTTTATTCTTCTCATTTATTCTCCATTTTATTTGTTTTTTATCTTGCTATATGTCCTTCTTTTGTTGTATTTCAACTTGCCTTTCTTTCTCTCCCTTCTGTCTTTCCTTTCTTCCTTCCCTTTTTCTCTCCCTTCCTCTATTGCTCCCTCCTTTCCTATTTCCTGCCTCTTTACCTTCTATTATCCACCCACCCCTAGGTAATCAAAATAATAGCAAAAGCAAAGACATAGTTGTAGATCTCAGTGGAAAAAAAAAATATATATAATATATATATAAAACAGTGCTCATAAAGTGAATATTATTGTAATAAGTGAGAATACTCTGGAAATTAGGTCCTATACAAAAAAATAAAATGTGTCATTCTGCATTACAGTAACTTAATTTTGTTTCATTGTCAAATTCTTATGCCTGATACTTTATAAAGCCTTTTCCTTCCTTTTCTGCTCTTTATTTCCTTTCCTTCTATCTTTTTTAATGTTATTTTTGCATTTCTTCCTTTAATTTCTTATGTTCATTTTCAGTCTATTGAACCTTTTCTTCTGTCAGCCCCTTCTTTCAGTGCACCAAAAGAAACTTGTGTAATTTTCTGTTTCTGAACCATCACAGTTGTTTGAAGTGTATTATGTAAAAGAAAATCTGTACTATTAGAATACATTTTTTTCTACAAATTAAAACAAGTTAGAATTATTACCCTTTTGAAAATTATGTTAAGATGTTTTAAATAACGTGGCTTTTGTTCAATTTTAGTTCACTTTTACATTTTAGGGAGATTTCACACAAATGGAATCCTAAACAAATAGGTGAACATCTTCTACTGAAAGCGTAAGTATCAAAACTGGCATTTTATTGGAAATTTTCATTAATTTTATAGCTTTAGAACTTAAAAAAAAATCTTCTGAATAGATACAGCAAAGGAAATTAGAATAATGAAATATTTATGGGAACAAATGATCAAAGGGCAACTAATACAGAGTTTAGGGATAAAATGCTGACACAGATAAGATCCTTAAAATAATTTTTACTGATAAGAAATGCTGTAAGCAGCCAACTTTTTTCTTTTATTTAGTCAGCAAAGGTCTTAAACCTGTTCAACCCAAATTTTTTTCTTTTTTTTTTTTTTTTGAACCAGGGATCAAACTCATGACCTCACACTTGCGAAGCAGGCGCTTATGCCACTGAGCTAAATCCCTGGCCCACAGCCTAAATTTCTGAGGAAATTATTATTATCACTGATTGAGTATCCCCAAGTTAAATTTTCCACATCTCTCCCAATCCAACAGTTCACAGTCAAAATGTAACCAATCTAAAAATATTATAAATTTGCCTTTAGTCTATGTGTGTAAGATATTATACCACATAAAATAGATTTTGTGTTTAGACATGAGTTTCATCTCAAGAATATACATGAAAATATTCCAAAATCGGAAGAAAGTATCAAATCTGAAATACTTTTTATTTATTTATTTATTCATTTTCTGAAATACCTCTGATCCTAAGTATTTCTAATAAGGGATACTCAACCTGTACTCCATTAGTAAACAGACATGTAAATTTGTTTGTATATCAATGAGCAAAGTTAAAACTTTAGTGACATTGGAATACAGTCCTAAAGGCACTTGATGGTTTTACAACAGTAATCATTTTGTAGATTAGAATTTTACTCTTCACTTTTTAATTTTTTTTGAAGATTGTGAATTGGAAATCCCCCAGCTTGCTGACTCCCTCTATGGGACATTCTAGCACATTATTACTTAGTGATGTTCCATTCACCTTGAAAACTACTACTTACCAGGACCTGGCCCATAAGGGTTAGGTAAGTCCCACTTTAAGATTTTAAATAGCTATATTTTGCAGGCTTGCAAAGTTGTAATTTACTGTGTCTAAATATTTGCTGATAGGAAACAACTTTGCAAAGCTGTACAATATTGTTTTTTAATAGTAAAAGGGGACTTTACTCACTGTTGAAGGCTGACCTCACTTTACTGGATGGGAAATTTGGGAAAAGATAATAGAACAATAGCAGAAAAATAGACTTCTTCAACTATCACTAAAAAGGCAAGCTGTGGAATGGATCCCTCCTCCTAAATTTTAAGTGTCAGATTTATAGGCTGTGTTACCTATATACAGGTCGATATCCAAACAGCAAATTGAAATGTACTTATATTTTATTGTCTTAAGATAAAATCTGGGGTTTTTTTGTGAAAGTTATCCCTGTGTTATTAACACTTAATTTGTTTTTATATTTGTTGAATTAAGTATTGTATGTTAAAGTTGCTGAAGTTACATGTTAGGGCCAAAAGTATTAGTAGTTGAAAATCTTAAAAAGGTCATTGTAGCTTGAATATAAATTATGCTGATATATTAAAGTAGATATTTAAAAATTTCATGTAAGCATTTTGTTTCAGTGTGCTGATAAATCTGTTTTAATTTCTACAGCCTAACTTATATTGTGGCAATGCCTTTTTATTCAGCAAGTCTAATTGAAACAGTACAGGTGAGCTATTTCCATGTTGTCATTTTTTTATTTAAATATTTTTGGAATATTCCATATATTGTATATGTGTGACTACTTAGCAGAACAGTTTAAGGCAGTATTCTTTAAAAGTATGTATTTCATACATATATTATGCAATGCGGGTCTGTATGTTTCCATTCCAAACTTAGGACACACGTTTTTCTCCCTTCCTCTTAGGAATGGAGATCTGTATTCTCCATTCAGATCCCTCACCGCCTAAGTTGTGATTTGCTGTGAATACAAAGAATGTATATACTTTTTGAAGCCCTGTGTGCTACTCAGATTGTTACAGTTTATGATGAAACATATTAATTATCTGAGCATAAACTAGTCATCTGGACAATTTGCACCTTGTCTCTATAAGTAATTTGCCGGTAGCATTTTTTGAACTGTGATTTAAAGGAAACATTTTCTACCATTACTGTGATGGAAGACTTAAGGAATTTCCTAACATTAAATTGTTTCTGCTTGTCTTATTATTTTGACCACATGGTGGCGCATTAAGTACATGGAATTAAATGTCATACTATATCCTTGCTACTTTTAAAATTGTGTGAAGGCAGTTTTAATTTCACTTAATACATAAAATCTACACCTGTATGTACACTTGTTTTCTGTTTCCAACACCAGATCCTCGAGCATTTTTTTCTTTAGTATAAGTAAATGCGTTCTCTCAATTCTTTCCTCTTTTCTGATTCCATTTTTTTTCCTGTTAAAACTGATTTCAGTTCATTGAAAATAGCATCTTGTGGCCCAAACATATTTTCCTTTCTTTCCCTTTGCATATGATATCCTCATTTTAAAAGTAATGAAAAATAGCAAAAAAAAAAAAAATTAAAGAAAATTAAGCATGACATTGGAGGGGGGAAGTTTTGGCTTGGAACAGACTGATTCTCATTTATCTATTTAAATTATATCTATTACTTTAGATAAATTTTTAAAATCTTACTTTCCCACCCATAAAATGGTATTATTTTAATAACTGAGTTGTGACAGCATTATCATGCTTCTTTTGCTGAATGTGTAGCTTCTTGCAGAATCTTTCTTCTGAGTTCAAGCTCAATAGTATTTTTGCCCATAAGAGAGAGCTCAGATCTCTTTGAATGTTGTTTTTCTTCATTGTACTGTTTTATCTTTAATTGCTAAACTCTTTTTTTTTCTTCATCTAACATTCACAACTGCCAATTTGTATCACACACTTATAGACCCTGGGGATACTGCAACAAACAAAACAGACACAGATGTTCTGTTTGCACAGCACTCTTATGCTTGTGGGAAAGACAGCCATGAACAAGATGCCTTTAAGATATATTTAATGATGATGAGTGTTAAAACAAACAGGGTAGGGAGGAATGGTTAATATATTTTTAAGATGATCCTGCGAAAGGGCTCACTAAGAAGAAAGTTGACATTTGAGTACAGATAGGTAACTTAAAGAACGTCCTAAGCAGAGGGAATGCAAGTACAAGATTCTTCTAATATGATGCTATTATATGTATTTTAAACAACAGAAAAGAGTCAGGAATAATTGATGCTAATTAAATAAGATAAAGGAGAATGGAAATTGAGTTTGGATAGTAAGAGAAAACGAATTATATAAGACATAGCTTATTGTAATAATTTGGCCTTTTTGAGAGATGGTAAGTTTGAGCAGAAAGTTAATATGATCTGACTTTATTGGAATCTCTTTAGTTATTGTCTTAAAAATAGATTGAAGTAGGAAGGAGAACAAGGTCAGAAATAGGGAAGTGAATTAGTTTATCAGTCACTTTTCCATTGCTGGCACAAGAATGCAATTAAATGGAGGAGAGGTTTGTTTTGGCTCATGGTTTCATAAGGCACAGTCCATTGTTAGCTGGCTCCAAGGCAGAAATGGTATAGTGGGAGGGCATGGAGGAAGAAAACTGCTTAACAGAAACAGATAGAAGGTGGGAACTATAGAAAAAAATACAACTTCCAGGTCACGCCCCCAGTAACCCACTTTTTCTGACCAGTCCCCACCTCTTTGCAGCTAACAGATTTGCGGATCTGATCACCAGAGTGCCTACGATCTATGCACCTTTCAAAAAATTTCATCTCTAAACACATGAGACTTTTCAGGGTCATTTTACATCTAAACCATAGAAATTAGTAAACTTGTTGAGTTCATTTTAGTCTCATGGTTTAAAATATCTGTTGACTGAGGACTTCCACATTCATAATATGGTCTGCTTCACCTTTTTTCTTATAATCCAGATTAATACTTAACATGTGTGCCTTCTAGATCTACTTTCCCAAGTCGTTTCATCAGTGCTTTTCCTTCAAGACCCATGGCCAAAAGACTTGGACATTTTTGACTCCTCTCTTTCATATATCAAACATAGTGCACCAGTAATTCCTGTTGCTTGTGATGTTAAAAACACAACTGAATTACAATGGTGCATCAGTTCACAAACTTAATTCTTTCTTCAATTCTGGTTGCAAACTGAATTGATTGACAACCAAGTCAAATTTCCCCATAAAGTCATCCTTCAGCCTAACCGTTGCATTTGATTTAGTTCTCATCAACTTCAGTTTATAACCAGAAATGTGGAAAGAATTAAGTTCATTAACTGATGTACCTCTGTACTCTGCTTCTATTGCTACAAGTTTACTTGATTAATTGATGGTTTTAGTACTGGGGATTGAACTAGCAAACCTTTCCCAACAATGCCATGCTCTGTCACTGAGTGGTACACTCAGTTTTGTTTTGTTGGGTTTTTTAGTTTTTAATTTTCAGTCTAGGTCTAAGTTGCCCAGGCTGACCTCAAACTTATAGTCTGTCAACTTCCTGAGTAGCTGTGATTACAGGTGTGCACCAGTGGACACAGGTATATCACAAACTTTCTTTCTCCTATCTCCAACATTAAAAAAAGGCAGACTTCTCAGATGTTAATGAGACTAAAATTTATTGAGTACAGCTGGGTAATGGGCCTGTTTTTCATTTAACACAACTCTGCAAAAAAAAAAAAAAAAACATAAGTGGGGACTGATTTTCACTTTTATACAATGGTGTGCTTACAATGAAAAGTTAAGTAACTCAGCAGTGATTATTTAGCCAGTAAATAATGGAGCCGGATTTAAACCCGTGTTTAAGGACTTTGAAGCCATATATTGCTCTTGAGACATCAAGTGGTTGTTGTTTCTGAGTGCTGAGATGCTTCGTGAGATTAGGAAGTCAGAGGTATACAACTCTGTATCTCCATGACCTCTCTGCGCCAGGAAGAATTCCTCCCAGCCTCACTACTACCAGACTTTATTTGAAAAAGAAACAAAACTGAATACCTAGTAATAGTTGTCTGAAAATCATTGATGTTTTTCTTCTTTAGCCAATAAATTGAATTTTAGAGACCCTTTTCTTGTGCCAAAATAAGCAGCTGTTAAATTTTATTTTATCGTTTTTATTTCAGAGTGAGATAATTCGAGACAATGCTGGCATTTTGGAATGTGTTAAAGAAGGAATCGGAAGAGTGATAGGCTTAGGAGTACCTCACAGCAAGCGACTCCTTCCCCTTCTTTCCTTGATCTTCCCTACGGTGCTGCATGGAGTTCTTCACTACATCATCAGCTCAATCATTCAGAAGTTTGTCCTACTAATTCTAAAGAGAAAGACTTATAATAGCCACCTAGCTGAGAGCAGTAGCCCTGTGCAGAGTATGTTGGATGCTTATTTTCCAGAACTTATTGCTAACTTTGCTGCCAGTCTTTGCTCTGATATTCTGCTCTTCCCATTGGAAACAGTTTTGCACCGCCTGCACATTCAAGGAACACGCACAATAATTGACAATACAGACCTTGGCTATGAAGTGCTTCCAATTAATACACAGTATGAAGGGATGAGAGACTGTATCAATACCATAAAGCAAGAGGAAGGAGTCCTTGGTTTTTATAAAGGGTTTGGTGCTGTGGTAGTACAGTACACACTGCATGCTGCTGTCTTACAGATTACCAAAATTATTTACTCTACACTTCTTCAAAATAGCATTTGAAATTTAGGTTCTATCACTGATTAGTCCAGAAGATATAATATGGATAATTTGCTATGAAATTATGAAGGATAAAAATGAAATACTGGGAGAAAAATGGTCTAGAAAGTGAAACTGGTAGAAAAGGTCTGTGCTGATTATATTGGCTTCTTTTTAAAAAAAAATTTTTTTTCAAGTTTAAAAGCTCAATAGAACTAACACTTGTGTAAGAATAAAATTTTAGCTAGTGTAGCCCTTATACTGAAGTAAAAATGATACTAGGGAGAAGCAGAAATGTGTCATCAAATATAAAATGAAGTCTCATTGAATTGAATCTGTTCTGTCTGAAGTTAATATTTGTTATAGTTATTTCATCTTCCAAATTGGTATTGGCATATTATCCTTAATGCAGTAGAATATCACTGTATCAGTGAGATTTTACCTTTAAGCAAATAAATTGTGTCATTCTTGAAAAAGACTAAGCATTGAATTTGGCCATCTGTAAGCAGACGTTGAGAGGTTTTATATTGTATCATGTCTATTGAACTATTTTAGTGGTTGCATATGTGTATTATATAAATCCATTTATTTATACACATATAACTTGGAATTTCATTTATCCTAAAAATTCTCTATATATCAGCCTGTTGCATAAAATGAAATCATACACTTTTTGCTTGAACACCAGAGTAAAACATCAAAAAGTCAAGATACCCGAAATATTTAGTCAATTAGAGCATCTTTTCCCACATCTAAACCCAGGTCTTCAGTGCCAGCCACTTAAAATTTATTCTACATTGTTAAAGTTCAGTTTGCTTAGTTATGTGACTCATCAGTCTATTTTTAGAGCCATACTTAGGAAAGAATGTAAAATAATCATGCAGCTATTGCTGTTTCCACATTTATAAATTGTGTACTTAAACCTTGTTTGCCTTTCACTTCTGAGTGACTCACCTTAGAAGAAACAAAATTCAGCTGGGGTTGTGTCTTTTCCTAGCATATAGTCATCATTAAGTAACACCTTTGTCTTTTTCCCTCTGTTTTTGCTTCAAGTGTCATTCCCCAAAATAGAAATACTTGAAGAGAAAAGCAAATTCTTATCATTTTTTATTTAAATACATTTTCAGTGCTGAAGAAAAAATAGTTCATACATTTTGTATAGTTGGGGTAGAATAAGGGAGAACATTTTAACAAATAAGCAAAAAAAAAAAGTTAATCTCAAAAAACAAAAATCATCTCTAAATTTAATTTGGTGAGTTATGCTCTGTATAGTAAAGTGATACACATTAAACTTGTCCATGAGTAAGCATTTTAGTTTCAGTCTTCGTGAGGATGATCACAGTTTTATCATGAACCATTAGCACTGAAATGCAGCGACTTTGCATGGATGTTTTCCAGCACAGAACTCATACACACTGAGATCCATGTTACTTTTTGAATGTCACTGAGATGGTTATTTTTGTGATTAATAGTGTTGGAACAAAGAAATTATAAGAAAAAATTTAAAAACGTCATAAAAGTAGCAGTTGTGTTTACTGTGGTGTATTTACTGTAATACATCATTTTCCATTTTTAAATTTAAATGCTAAGAGGGAAAATAAACACATTGAGATTGATCACATTATATATTCAAGGCTAATAGTTCAGTTTACAGTTTACTTTGTCCAACCTATGAGGTTTAAATTGTTTTTAATATTTTGATCTGCCAGGTAATTCTTAGATGGTTATAATGTAGTCATCATTTTGCCTCCTTCCTTTTTCAATAATACCAGAGGTTTTGAAAAAAAGAAACAAGAAAATTTTAAGTTTTATAAAATTTCTAGAACAGAATCTGAGTAGAATCAAGTATTTACAAGTGAAAAATATATGAAACTCTTCATTGATCGCGATATTACATTTTTTGAATTTGTTATAGAATCATAAAACAGGCTGAACCACAGGTAAAGTTGGTCTAATTTTCTCTGTAGAGAAAATACAAAGTAACATGAAAACTAAAATTGAAAAGCACAGTGAAATATTAATACTTTTGCTACTTTCCAAACAAATTGAAATACAATTTTTGAAAATAAAGCACTTAAATTTTAGCACTTAAATATTTTTCAGTGAATTTAAAAAATAATAAAATAGTTATCAGATACTCTTTCTTTAAAATTGCTATTTTTCTTTAATTTTGGTGCCAAAATCTAATACCCATAATAAGGTGTTAGATTAGTGTATTCTTAAATTCAGTATGATTAGTAACATTGCTATGATTCTGTTAATTGTTCTGTAGGCCCAGTGGTCTTATTGTAACCCAAATTTTGGCCATGGTGCTTATGATATGTTTGTCTTACATTATAGGGTTTCTTTCTTGGAGTAAAATTCCCTGAAAGTGATTGAATTAAAACTGATAAAATTTAACCTACTTAAGTTTATCAATCAAGCTGTTAAATTGCATATATACTTTCCTAGGGTACCCTTCTTTCTTTTATGGGCTCTTATACCTAAATTGGTATGGTTATTTATTTAACCTTCCAAACACCCAGCATTAGATAATACATTTAAAATGATCTAATTTAGAAAGGGTTATAGATCAGAGTTTTTTATAACTTAGGCACTGCCTGGTTACAAAACTGGAAAGGTAAAAAATTGTGCTCACTTATGCAGCTACACCTCATTACAACTCTCTACAGCACTGGCTTTGTTACAGCCGCTCAAAGCATTCACTTTATTTGTTGGGACACAAATGTTTCAATATTTCTATCCACATATTCATATATATGTTTTGATCTTTTGTGAACTGAGATTATGGAGCTATTTTTTCTCAGTTTGCTTACAGATCTTGAGGAACAGAAAAGATGATTCTTCCAGCTCTTGAAAAAATTCAGGTTTTGTATTATTTTGAGAAAGTATGTAAGCAAAAAACAAAACAAAACAAATCCCTCAGTAACTTCATGTTGCACTAGAATTTTTGTAATATTTAATGTATCTCTCCCTCCCTCTCTTCCTTTTTTCCATCCTCCTCTTCCTCTGTCTAAATGTATAATGTCTTTTCGAGTGGAGTATCATTACAATGTAACAAATTGTATAGCAGAGAAGCAAAAACATGATTTGACAGTGAATCTTATTTGATATTACCTGAGCTGTTTTATCAGACATCTTTTTTTTTTTAAGTTTTTGTCTCATTGGGATTTTAATGTTTGGGGCAGTAATTTGTGTAATGTGAAAAGTTCAATAAAATGTTGAATAACATGAGTATATTTTTTCTTGCTGGTGTTACAAGACTGTTGATAAAAGATAAGATGTATTTTTAAGATAGAAGTTAAAATTGAGAAAAATGTGTGTATAATTAAATTTCTTTTCCCACTGTTAAAAAATCCTCTAGCATCATAAAACCATTGGAAGTGATTTGGCTCATGAGACAAGTTGATACACCTAACAAAACATTTCCTAAAATAAGGTTTTGAATACATTGTACTTGGTAAAATTTATAACCATTTCAATATTTTATTGCCACAATAATCCTATGACTTTTGGAGGAGTATTATTTGACTAAATACTATTTTGCTAAGGAGAAAATAGCTAAAGTTTATGACTTGTACTTTATTAAGCAGGGGAGGAAGTAATAGCAAAATAGTGAATAGGCAGCCCCAAACTCTTGTCCCTCTGTAGAAATATAATACAAAAACAAAAATTCAGAAACTGCTCAACCCAACATTGTAAAAACTGGAAAATAGTCAAAGGTTTATGACACCGAAATGACCACTGAATAAAAAAATTAATAGTAATACACTTAGAAGCAAAGCTTTGCAGCATTTTAGCTTGGTTTTGCTCCCATGTCTTTCCATGATTAGTTACCATCTTGGAAATGGTAGCTCATGTGCCAGTGTGGTCCTTGGTTCTAGAAGGAATAGAACAGAAATTACTCCATAGAAAACACTGGAGTGATACCATGCTGGAAATTTAAAAATAACCCTGTAACCAAGAACTCTCAAAACTATTCTTTAAGAATGAAGAAGAAATTAAGACATCCCCAGACAAAAGCTAAAAGAGTTTGTTACTAGTAGAAATTCCTTCAAGAAATATTGAAGAAGCACTTTATACTGCTAAGAAAGGGCCATAGACAGTAACACCTGTAAAAATTATATATATATATATAAAAGTGAATATTAATGTACTTTTATGATTCCTCTTTCCTATATACTTCAAAAAGCAAATTCATAAAAATAACTAAATCTATTTTAATGGACATACAATATATAAAAATGTAATCTGTGTAAAGGAATGAATATATAACAGTGGAGTGTATGCTGTGTAATTAAGTTAGTATTGTTCAGACATGGTTTTGTGCTGAAGACTTAGTTGGAACCTGTGATAGCAATGCTAAAAATGCATTTTAAAATGTACCAGAAAAAGAAAAACAAAATGATACACTATATAAAAAACACCTGCTACTAAGAATAAAGAAAAAGCCCTGACAATAGTGTACAAATTGAGTAATAAAGCTACAGAAAACAAATTATATGGCAAAAGTCTATCTGTAACTTGAATATAAATGAATTAAAATCTCCAATTAAAAGGCAGAGATTGATTGAATTAAAACGGTACATCTGTATGATATCTACAAGACTCAACTTTGGAAAGACACCAAATTAAAAGATAAGAATAGGAGAAAATTGTGCCGTGTAAATAAAGATATTTGGAGTGTGGCTATATTGCCGGAAAAAAAAATGTCAAAAGAGATTATAAGAGACAAAATACTGTATATTGATAGAAGATTCAGATTACCAACAAAGCGTAATTCTAAGCCTATATGCACCTAACAACGGAACCCTAAAATAGATTAAGCAAAAATTGACAGAATTTAAGGAAGTAACAATGTGCTCTAATTGCTGCTGATCTCAGTCCTCAACAATAGAACAGCCAGATAGGACTGGAGAGTTTGATAGGAAATGGAGAGTTTGAACACCTCTGTAAATCAACTAGACCTAACAGAAATATGCAGAACACTTCCCTCAAAAGTGAAAGAATACATACTCTCAAGTACACATGGAATACTGCAAGGTAAAACATAAATTAGACTGCAAAGGAAATATTAAACAGCATTTAAAAATTAGAGTAATACAGAGTATCTTTTATGGCTACTATTGAATAAAAATAATAGAAAACGATCTATAGGTAAAATAATTTACAAAGAATATTAGAAAAAAAAGATGAATGAAAATGCAAGCAGCATATCAAAACTTAATGTTATAGGGTAAAACCAGTTCTCCAAGGAAAATTTATAGCTTTAATAAAAAGAAACATCTGAAAAACTATATACTTTAGGAAACTAGAAAATGAAGAGCAACATAAAAGGTAGCAGAAGGAAGAAAATAAAGATTGCATTGATTAGTGAAATACAAAAACAAAAGAGAACATAAAACCAGAAGTTAACTCTTAGGAAAGATGAACAAAATTGATAAATCCTTAGCTAAACTGACTAACAGAACAAAGACCCAAATAATAAACCAGAAATTTATAAAGGAACTCTTACAGTAGCTTTACAAAAAGAAGACTTTTATAAGGGTGGCATAACTACCTGTATGGCAAATATGGAAAACTTAGACAAAGTGGGCAAATTCATAGAAATACAACCTACCTACAAGTGACACAAAAAATAGAAAATAGACCTATGATGAATAAGAAGAGTGGATTAATGTACCTAAGACCTTTTTTTTTTTTTTTTTTTTTTTTTTTTTTTTTTTTTTTTGGTATCAGGGATCGAACTCACAACCTTACACTTGCAAGGCAGGTGCTTATGCCACAGAGCTAAATCCCCAGCCCCAAGATGAGTGAATTAATAATACTGTCAACAACAGCCTAAAAATCTGAGACTAGATGACATTACTAGTGAATTCTTTTATTTAAAGAGAAAATAAACAGAAAAAAAGGGAAGCAATAATACAAAATTTAAAAAAAAAGAAATAAACACTAAGAAATCACTAGTTGACAAATTATGTACTGTTATCTTAGAAATAGTTGTTCAAGTTACAGAATTAAGGCACACAAAGTGGACATTCAAACCATGAGACTGCAGAAAGTTCTGTTCAACAATCCAACAAAAACTTAGTAATATGGTTATCAGTCCGACACACTTAAACATACATGCAGGTATATCGTTTAGAGCACTTTCTTTTCTTCTCTTTTTTACAATAACAATTACACATTTTGGGTTTTATTACTCCTACAGTTCTTATTACTTTTTTTTAGGTGATAAATTACATATTGTCCTCTTAGACATAGTTGTTCAAGTTACAAAATTAAAGCATGCAAAATGGACATTCAAACAGTGAAACTACAAACAGTTCTGTTCAGTGATCCAACAAAAACTCAATAATATGGTTATCAATCCTACACACTTAAACATATCTGCACTTATAACCTTTAGAGCACTTTCTTTTCCTCTCTTTTTTACAATAGCAATTACACATTTTGGGTTTTATTACTCTTATAGTACTTATTACTTTTTACACTAGAGAAACAATGTGATATTTATAAATATGATTCTTATTTATTTCACTTATGAAATTAGGCTCCAGTTGCCTCAATTTCAATATGAAGGCCTTAAGATCATCCTTTTTTATAGCCAAGTAATATTCCATTGTATAAAAACACCACATCTTTTTCATCCACTATGCAGTTGATGGGCATTTTGGTTGTTTCCAAGATTTAGCTATTACAAATTGTGCTGCTATGAACATGGGGCACATATATCGCTGTGATATGACCTTTTCAGGTTTTCTGGGAAAATACCCAGGAGCAGAATAGCTGGGTTGAATGGAACTTCCAATCCTCCTCTTCTGAGAAATCTCCATACTGATTTCCATAGTGGCTGCACCAGTCTGCACTCCCACCAACAGTGGAGCAGTGTTCCTTTTTCCCTGCAGCCTCGCCAACATTTGTTATCAGTTGTTTTCTTGATGGCAGCTATTCTTTCCGGAGTGAGATGAAATCTCAATTCTGTTTTGATTTGCATTTCTTGAATGACCAGTGATGGTGAACATTTCTTCTTGTATTTATTTGCCATTTGTATATCGTCCTCTAAGAACTGTGTGTTCATCTCAGATGCCCATTTTTGGAGAGGGCGTTTGAAATTGGGGGGCTTGATGTTTTTCAATTCTTTATATGTTCTGGACATAAGTACTTTGTCTGAGGGGTTGCTGGCTAAAATTTTTTCCCACTCTGTGGGTTTTCTTTTCACTCTGTTGGTGATTTCCTTTGAAGTGCAGAAACTTTTCAATAATAGGAGATCCCAGTTGTTGATTCTTTGAAGTGTTTCCCATGCAGTTTGTGTTTTATTCATGAATTCTCTGCCTACCCCTATGTCTCCAAGACTTCTACCTACCTTGTCTTCCAGTAGATTTAGTGTTTCTGTTTTAATATTTAGGTCTTTGATCCATTTAGACTTTAGTTGTGTGCATGGTGATAGACATGGATCTAGTTTCAGTCTTCGGTATGTGGAGAGCCAATTTTTCCAACACCATTTATTAAAAGGGCTATCCTTCTTCCAGTGGATATATTTAGCCCCTTTGTCAAATATCAAGTGGTTGAGCATCTTTGCTGTTGTGCTTGCATCTTCTAATCTGTTCCATTGATCCTCAGGTCTATTCCTTTGCCAGTACCATGCTGATTTTATCACTGTGGTTTCGTAGTATAGATTCAAGTCAGGAATTGAGTTGCCTCCTGCCTTGTGTTTGTTGACCAGAATTGCCTTTGCTATTCTAGGATTCTTCTGTTTCCAAATGAATTTTAGGAATGTTTTCTATAGATCTGTGAGGTATGTCAATGATATTTTGATTGGGATTGTGTTAAATCTGTATAACAGTTTTGGGAGTATGGCCATTTTCACCATGTTGGTTTTTCCTAGCCAAGAACAAGGAATATCCTTCCATTTTCTAATATCCTCTTCAATCTCCTTTTTTAGCATAGTATAATTTTTATCATGTAGGTCTTTTACTTTCTTAATTAGCTTGATTCCTAAGTGTTTCATTTTTTGATGGTATTGTGAAGGGTGATATTTCCATAATTTCTCTCTCAGTGAGTTTTTTGCTTGTGTACAGGAATGTTATTGATTTTTGAGCATTGACTTTGTATCCAGGTACCCTGATGAATTTTTTTATTACTTCTAATAGTTTTTTAATCAAGTTTTTTGGGTCTTCTATATAGAATATCATGTTATCTGCAAATAGTGATAATTTAACTTCTTCTTTTCACATCTTTATTTCTTTTATTTTTCTATCTCATCTGATTTCCCTGGCTCATGTTTCCAGAACTATATTGAATAAGAGTGGTGATAGTGGGCATCCTTGTCTTCTGCCTGATTTTAAAGTAAAGCTTTCATTTTTTGTCCATTTAGTATAACGTTGGCTATTGGTTTGTCATACATGGCCTTTATAAGATTGAGGTAGAAACCATGTATTCCAAGTTTCTGAAGGGTTTTTATCATGAACATGTGTTGGACTTTGTCGAAAGCTTTTTCTGCATCTATTGAGATGACCATGTGGTTTTTGTTTTTGGCTCTGTTGAAGTGGTCTATTACATTTATTGATTTGCATATGTTAAACTATCCCTGAATTCCTGGAATGAATCCCACTTAGTCATGATATATAATCTTCTTGATGATTTGCTTCACTCTATAAATGCCAGTATTTTATTGAGAATCTTTGCATCAATGTTCATTAGTGAGATTGGCCTATAGTTCTCCTTTTCATTTGGGTCTTTCTCTGGTTTTGGTATGAGAGTGATACTTGCCTCCACAAATGATTTAAGGAGGACTGCTTCCTTTTCAATTTCATTGAAGAATTTAAGGAGTATTGGCATAAAATTTTCTCTAAATTTCTTGTAGAATTCAGCTGTGAATCCATCAGGGCCTGGGCTTTTCTTTGTTGGTAAAGTTTTTAATTACTTTTTCAATTTCAATAACTGATAATGGGTTATTCAAAATTACTATATCTTCTTGGTTGAGCTTTGGTATTTCAGATGTTTCTAGAAATCTGTCCATTTTCTCTGCATTTTCCACTCTATATGAGTAGAGACTTTCAAAGTAGGTATTCATGATCTTTTGAATTCCATGGGATCTGTAGTAATTTCCCCCTTTTCAGTCCTTATTGCATGAATTTGGGTTTTTTCTTTCTTTTTCTTTATGAGGTTAGCTAGAGGTTTGTTGATTTTGTTTATTCTCTCAAAAAGCCAGCTTTTTGATTCATTAATTCTTTGTATTGTTTTTTTAGTTTCAATTGCATTGATTTCTGCTCTAATCTTTACAATTTCCTCTCTTCTATGAGCTTTGTGTTTAACTTCTTCTTTTTCTAGAAGCTTGAGATGATGCATTTGGTTATTTGTGCTTATTCTGTTTTCTTGATATGACTATTTATTGCTATATGTTTCTCTCTTAGGACTGCCTTCATTGCATCCCATAGTATGTTATTTCTGCATTTCATTGAATTTTAGGTATTGCTTTATTTATTCTTTAATTTCATCTGTAGCCCACTGGTTGTTCAAAAGGTTGTTATTTAATTTACATGTATTTATGCAGGTTTTGCAGTTTTTTTGCAATTGCTTTCCAATTTCAGTGCATTATGGTCAGATATTATTCATGGGATAATTTCAATACCTTTGCAGTTACTTAAGATTTTTTATGGGATAACATACGGTCTATTTTGGAGAATGTCCCATGAACAGCTGAGAAGAATGTATATTCTGATGTGGTTGGGTGGAAAACTCTGTACTAGTGAAATTTACCAAATATTTAAAAATAATTTGCACCAACCCTTCTCAAATTCTTTAAAAAACTGATGAAAGAATACTCAATAATTCTCTGATGCCAGAGTTAAACATATACAGAATGCAGACAGACACTAGAAGAAAAAAACTAAAGACAGATATACTTTATGAATGTACATGCCAAATATATGAAGTACAAGCAAGCTGCATTCAGCACCTTATTAAAATATTTATGCACAGCAACCAAATGTAATTTATGCCAGGACTGCAAAGGTGAACATTTGAAAATCAGTGTAACTCACTACCTTGATGAAATGGAAGGAAGAAACATGATTACCTCAGCTAATGCAGAAGTATGATAAAATCCAGCATTTTTTAAATGAGAAAAGCATGCCATTGGATGTTCTAGTAATAGACAAGAAAAACAAAAAACAAAAAGCATCCAAATTGGGAAGGTGAGAGTAAAGCTATCTCCATTTATACTGATGGCAGTCTATTAGATCTAGAAGATACTAAGCACTCCACAAAGTTAGGCAAATAATTAAAGCAAAACTTATGATCTAATTCAGTATCCTACTGTAACAGGAAATCTTGAGGTTAGGATTAGTCTGATACAATATACTGTTTCAGAGAAAAATAATATTTAAGCAGTTTATCATTTAGAACAATGTCCAGACCATCAAGAATTTATACGGATGTTCTTTTAAATGACTGTATTGTTCAGCTTTTCCATCATTGAGACAAAGTACCTGATATACATAATTTAAAGGAGAAACGGTCTATTTCGGTTCACGATTTAAAATGTTTCAGTGTGTGATGTACTGATCCAAGGTAAAAAAAAAAAAAATATGGTGGAAAGCTGCTCACCTCATGGAATTCAGAACCAGAGAATCAGTGAAGAGCCTGAGAAGAGGGGGCCAGGGATCAGACATAGTCGCCAGGTCACAGCCTTCATGGCCCCTCCCTCAAATGGGCCCTACTTCCTAATAGCGCATTTACCCGTGACTTTATTAAAGGATTAACCCATTGATGAGTTTAGTGTTCTCATAATTCAATCATCAATGCTGTAGTCTCTAAATCAAATCAAGTTAAGAATCAAAACCAGCAGTAACCTTATGATGTAGGTGCTAATAATATTTTCATTTTACAGATGCAGGGACTAGATTTCTGGTAGGTTAAGAACTCTACCCCAGTTTATACAGTTAATAAGTCATAGAGTTAGGCTCTATTTTGCTTAACTGCTGTACTGCTAGCTGGGTCATCAGGCCAAAATTTACCTTGGTTTAAAGAGTAGAATCCAATAGATGAACTAAGAAAATTACTGTTCTAGTGACTGATGAATTGCTTTTCATTTTAATCTGCACGGAGACCTACAGTGGAAGACTTCTGAGAGCTGTTTAGTAGGTTCTTCCACAGTCTTCTCCATTCCCTTACATGCTCCAGATTAAAAATAGTCTCTCTCATCCTTACTTCTTTCACTCCCCCTTGTTCCCTCCCCTTCTCCTTGTCTTTCTCTCTCTCTCTTTTTTGAGATTTAAGGACTTTGTCATTATCTGTGAACAATGTTAAACATCAAAGTTTCATGCTAGAGGTCATTTCCTCCCCACCTCCACTATACATAGACAAAATACATAGGCATTAAAAATGGCAAATAAATACATGAGCCATATACACCTATTCTAATCTTAAGTATTTTGAAATTTATTCCTTTTTTGCCTGGAACTTAAAAATGGAAATTGATAAATAATCTTTAAAAGTCATCTTTATTAAATCTCTTATTTAACAAATTTGGAAACTGGATGGAAATCCTAGGAATGTTTGATGACATCAGTAAGACCATAAAATGACAGAGCTGGCATTTTGAAACTCAAGTCTTACCACTCCTAGACTGGTCTTTTCTCCCCTATATGACCCTGCCTTTTATATTTTGCTGGTCATTCCCTCCCTCCTTTCTACCATATTTTCCCCAAAATGAGACTGGGTCTTATATTTATTTTTGCTCCAAATAATGCACTTGGATTTATTTTCAGTGGATGTCTTATTGTTTCCTATACAACAATCTACATTTATTCATATACAGAAATCTTTATTTATGTACAAAAATCTACATTTATTCAAATACAGTCATACAATCTTCTAGAACAATGTCATAACCCTACAAAGCCCAAATTCCAGCCTGAATTTCTTGACTTGATTTTGTGTAAAACAGATGGCCCCAATCTCTCCTATCCAGCAATAGAGATCTCCTTAATGAGCACTTCCTGTCCAGGTAGTCTGCTAGTAGTACACTGTGCACTGGCAACGCAGCTGTCAGTGGTTTTGTCCCATGAATTCTCTACCCAAGTCACACCTCTTGTAGGCTGGGCCTCACAGAGTTTCCATTTAATCAAGTGTTATTTGAAGACTTAAGAGACAGGAGTAACAAAAAAAAATATGACATAAAAAAATGATGGTCCACACAAACACAAAAAATTGCAGGCACCAAAATTCAGGAAATGTTTCTTTATATCACATGAGTGCACTAAGTATGCTTGCTGTAACCTGTGATGCTTTAAATTATGAAGATTCATATTAGATACAACCATATCAGTTCACTACCAGGCATTCCAGTGTTGCATCTGTACTCTTATCAATCATTTGGAAATAAGTCTTGAGTTCATCTAATTGTATCTATTTCTCTTCCAAAAGCATCTGCTTGGGTATTTATAAATACTTAATTATAACATATAATATTTATTTTAAGAGTTAATGTTGATAATGTTTATTTATATTTAATTATATATTAATGTTATTTTATAATTCAATATACTGTCATGTATTGCAATGAATGTACTAAAGGAATTCATTTGGCTATTTTAACTAGGGTTTATGTTATAATAGGTTTATATTACAAGCATCCTGAAAAATCATGCTAGGGTTTATTTGCTGATTACATTTCATTTTCAGGGAAAATATGATTTTATATATATATATGCCTGAAACATTGAGCTCTATGACACTTGATACATCCTACTTTATAAAAAAATAATTTTATTCTTTATCTTAATTTCTACATTCTTTTGTCATCTTAATTACTTCCAGTTTTTAGAGAACTGTAGAATTTTCCAAACTCAGGACCTGTAAAGTTGAGAACTTGCTTGCTGAGAAGCAGATGAGAACTTGGTTGCTGAGAAGATTAGCATTAAAATGAAGCCAAGTACTCTACAGCAAGAAAACAGAAATGATGTCTCCAGGGCATTCTGGGAATCACCAAGACCCTACCATCAAAGTTTCAAGCTATGAAGCTATCATTTAAGAAGAGAGCCCCAGTGGATCATGCTTACCAAGGGCTACCTAGAGAATTGGTTCACAAGGATGCATTTCACTGTGCTCAGTAATTTAGGAATTCAGAGGCTGTGATTCAAGCAAGTCCGGTTATTGCTCAACCTGGTAGAAGACCTTGGCATCATCCATTTGGTGCTGGTTTTACAGGCATAAAAAAACGCAAGAGTCACAAGGTCAAGGAAGCTTCTGCTCAGATTCCAGAAGGGTGTATTTCAGGCAATATGCCCTTGAGGGGAATGTGTGTGACCCTAGGTGAGTGAGGCTGAAAGTTCAGTGGAAATCCAAGAAGTTGGAGAAACCAGGAATGTGAAATATTTGAGGAAAGCTACTAGGAGTGCACAAAGTCAGCCCAAGAGAAGAATCATGAGGGCTACATGAGAGCTGCCCAAGGCCTTTGGAGTTTCCATCCTGCCATAATTTGCCCTGGGCACAGGATTTGGAACTACAGGAATTAATGCTCATCCTGCTGGGTTCTGGTCCTGCTTTGAACCTATTGGTTTCTATTCCCCATTCTTCCTTTTTAGAATGGGAATACTTACCCTGCACCATTGTGTATCACCAGTATTTAACTTTCTTTTTGATTTTTCACAAGTGCTGACAGTATTATAAGCAGCTAAGTTTACCCTGAGTGTCACTGGGCAGTGTTTTTGCTTTCGTGCTGACTATACTGAATGTTGCTTTGGTAAGTGTTATTTTATTATAGGCAGCTAAGGTAGATAGAAATATTACAGGCAGTCAGATAGGTCTAGGCTCTTGAAGGATTCTGGTATAGAAAATAAGAACACGTTACAACTGTGGGTAGAGGTGCATTCATTGAAGGCCAGCCCTCAAGATAAAGGTGGAATGACTACATATATATACTTTCCCAAGGAATAAACAATAATGATTGATGTTCTAAATAGACATCAGTCACCTGAGTGGGGGACCAAGACATCCTTGACCCATCCCTTCCAGGAAAGGTCTTTGTTCTTTCCATGTAGACTTACTATGTGATTTCCTTTCTCATTGGTTCAATATTACCTAAGTGACTATGCAGTAATCTTATTGGTTGTGTATAGTTTTGTCCCTTCTTATACCCACCTTGTGATTCTGTACCCACCTCATGATTATGCTATATAAAACTTTCTTTGAGAAGTGGGCTCATGGGCAATTCACTTTCTGGATCCTCTTCTGTCTCTCTTAGGCAACAGATGTCTTTCTCTCACTAAACACTTCAGTTTGTAGAGGTTTCAGTTCATAATTAGATGGCTACAAGGCATGGCACAAGGGCATCTCAGAAGAGAAACAGTCCACAGTAAAGAAGGTCAGGTAGAAGACAGTAAGCAAATGAGATACAAGCAGCAATACCCAACCATAGTTCTTTCTTTCTCTTATATTTTACCCAGGCTACTTCTCTTGGGGAGGATAACACTCACATCCTAAATGTTAACATCTTGCTGCAGGGAACTGAGATAGTGAGAAATATTATAGGCAGTGAGACAGGGCTAGGTCCTCCTCAAAGGAGCCAACTCAGATACCTGGCAACTGCACTGCAGGGAAGACAGACACCTCCTGCTGTGGGCCAGGCCTCAAGACAAAGGATCAAACCAATAAGGACTGATATTCTAATTAGTTCCCTATCACCTTGAGAAAGATGACTTAGAGTCACCATCCCATCCCCCTAGGGAAGAATCAGCTCTAAGAATGCCCCTTCCTCTGTGGCTTGCTTTCCCATTTGTCCCCAATTTAATCAATTTACCTGAACTACTAATCTTATTGGCTAACTATAGTTATGTCCCACCTTATGCCCATCTGCTTTGTGATTTCCCAGTCTTCTCCCAGCTTGACCCCTACTCCTCCCATGATTTTGCTTCATAAAAATCCCTGGAAAAGACAGAGTCCTTGGCAACTCACTTGGGACCCCTTCTGTCTCTCTTCAGACAGAAGCTTTCTTTCTCTCAATAAATATTCTACTCTTAACCTCTGTTGTTCCTAAAATTCATTCTTCAATTTTAGAGAACATCATGAACTCTCGGACATAGTAGGTTGGGAGTTTCATTCCCCTATATCAATCTCACCGTGAAGCAATTCCAGCATCACATCCTTTATCGCTGCAGCACAAACCCTACAACCAGCCATCTCCAAAAAATACCACCTATGACTGCATGAAACTTTGGGAGGATAGGTAGATACAAGCCATAACAAATTAGTATCACCCAGTATATTAAGTCCAGATATGCATCAGACACCTGAATGGGTGCCCAGAATACCTGGACCCACATCTTCCTCAAAAATGTTCCTGTTTTAGAAGTCATAGGTCAGGTTAATGACGTCAATCATATACCCTTGCTACATGTCCCACTTCCCTGTTTGATCAGTATTAGCTAAGTGGCTATAATTGTAATCTTACTAGTTGATTATAGTTTGACCCACATTGTGCCCACACTGCAACTTAGCAGTGTAAATTTCCCCTGACAAAGGACATTGGTGACAAACCACTTGAGATCTCTCCCATATCTCATGAGTTATTCCTATTCCCCAATAAACCTTTCCTACTCACAACCTCCTGTGTCTTTTGAAATTCATTCTTTAATTTCAGGAGATGAGTTTAGCACATTTGATGGCTAGCAGATTCGGAGTTATATTTTTCCTATGTCAACAGCTAAGAGCCTGCCTTAGTTCTCAGAGAAGACTCTGAACTTGGACTTTTCAGCAATGCTGAAATTATTAGGATATTGACAACTCTTAGAGATTAACTAAATGCATTTTGCTAGAGGGATGTAGATTTGGTGGCCAGGGATGAAGTGTTTTGGTTAATATGTAGATGTCTTAGCAGTCTTTTGGAAGGTGACTGGATTATGGGAGCATTAAGTTGACTTACAGTTACCAGGTAAGATCTGGTCAGCAGAGATGGGTCACTAGGGGCATAACTCAAAAAGTTATAGCTTCCTTTTTGACTCTTTCTTACACCTCTCTGATTCCTGCCCACTATGCCATGTGCAACTCTTCTCTACCTTGGCCCTCTGGTATGCCACCCTACCTTGGAGCCAACCAACAATGGACTGAAACGTGAGTCAAGATAAACTTCTCCTCCCTTAGTTGTATTTGTTGGATATTTTGTCCCAGTGATGTGTGACTAAGACAGGAGGTAAATAGAAAAATTTTTTCTGTTATATAACTTTGAGATAATATGTTCTTCCATTACATCCTGAAGCTAAATTAGTTCTTTTACAAGGACATGAAAAGAATCTATTCATGATGGCTCTGTAAAAATACCTAATACTACTTAAAATACTACTATAATATCTACAGTAACAGGTATTTTTACTGCTTATATCTAGATATAAACCCCAGGTCTCATACACATATAGGTGGGGCTTTTGGATGGTAATTGGATCTTGCTGGAAAAACATGATACTCATCAGAGGATTAACTAGATAAGGTGTTGGGAGGTGAAGCCTGGTCGGAGCAGATGAGCCACTGGGGTGACCCAGATGGTCCTGGAAGGGTCTATTTCCCTTTCTCCTCCTTTGATTGCTCACTGCTTTCAACACCTATGGCATAGCTGTTTCTCCTCTGTCATGCCCCTGACAAGCTGTCCTGCCTTCTAGCTATGTGACCACAGACTGAAACTTCTACAAGCTATAAGCCAAAATAAATTTCTCCTTTAAGTTGTGGGTGTTGGATATTGTGTTTCAGTGATGGAAAAGAAATTAAGCATATATCTATGTATAAAATATAGCAAAATAGTGCAATAGTTAATAATCATTAATCAATGTTCTCTGCTGAAATACCTTTAAAAACAAAGATAAAATGCAAGCCACACATTCTGAAAAAATATTTGCCAAACTTTTGTATGATTAAGGTTATGTATTCAAAGTACATAAAATAAATCTTAAAGTTCAATAATAAGAAAAATTTTAAAAGCTTAATTAAAGTGATCAAAAAGTCTGAGCAGACACCCAGGCACCTTATCAGTTAATACAGACAATATGTAAAGGTGCTCATCGTCACAGATCATTACATAATTACAACAACAAAATATAACCAGAAAAACCTACCAGAATTGCCACACCAAATGCTGACAAGGTTGTTTAGCAACAGTTCTTCCATTACTGGTTCAGCCTTTGTGAAAGGTAGTTTGTCAGTTCTTTACAGAACCAAACATCTTCTTAAACCATTTAGCAACCACACTCCAGGTCTTTAACCCTTTTGTTAAAAAATTATGTGCAAAGAAATATCTACATTGTATTATAGCAGCTTTATTTGTAACTGTCTGAACTTGCCAGGAACAGAGATGTTCATTAATAAATGATTGGACAAACTGTGGTAATTCATACAATAGTATTGTAGTTCCAAATATTGTGTTCTGTCATCCAAATATTGTAACTTCTATTCTAGTTCTTCTCACAATCAAAAAATTTATATTTAAAATCCCATTGAGACATTATTGGAATCCCAGCAAGTTAATTCCAATCTACCATCTCCAATGCAACCCACAACAAGAGTAAAGACACCAAGACATATTCCAAGTTAAGGGCAGCCAACGGGTCCTAAATCCAATCCCTGTGAGGATGTGTGGACAAAGGCCCTGATCCTAGGCCTCTTCCAGAATTTATTATCTTGTGAAGAAGGGGTGGATCGAGGATGAGTGACAGTGTGGATGGTGGGAATTACATTACTAACTTGAGCTGGCTAGTCAGGTAGGGAGAAAAGCATCTCTGCAAAATGCAGAGATAAAGATACGCAGAAGGATCAATTTGCACAATTCAATTAAGGTAGCAATTTTAGGAGGCTGTTGCTGAGGCTTCTGATACATAAACTTTTGGTGCCCTGGGGAGTCATAGCCTCTTTATCTTGAGGCTCATACCCAGTTGACATTCTTGGAGCTGACTAGCTCTACCAGCCCACAGAGCACTATGCAAGGAAAGAGGAAACTGTCTGATGACTCTAGAGGTTACATGCCAGTACCTCTGCTAGCCTTATTTGCAATGCTTAGAGCCAATTGAAGAGAAAAGAAAATACCATAGTCAGCTCTGTACATACCGGTAAAAGGAAATAAGTCTCCATATAATCAAAGTTGCAGCAATTATTCTGCATTCAAGGGGAGTCACTCAAGTTGTCTCCCACACAATATAATTACTTATTTTAAAAATGAACTGACTCGTACAAAGATATAGAGGAATCTTAATTATGTATTAGTCAGTGAAACGAATCAATCAGAAAAGGTTGAATATTGTATGATTGCAATTCTATGACTGCAGAAAAAGGAAAAGTTGTAAATATAGCAAGAAGGTTAGTGATTGTCAGGATGTTAGGAGAGGAAAGTTAGGTAAGGATGAGTAGGGTGAGCACAGGAGATTTTAAGGACAATAAAACTATTATATGTGTGCTGGGGATTTAGCTCAGTAGTATAAGTGTCTTCTTGGCAAGTGCTAGGTCATGTGTTCAATCCCCAGTAAGAAAGAAGAAAGAAAGAAAGAAAGAAAGAAAGAAAGAAAGAAAGAAAGAAAGAAAGAGAAAGAAAGAAAGAAAGAAAGAAAGAAAGAAAGAAAGAAAGAAAGAAAGAAACTATCATATGATACTGTAATTTCATACTGCATTGTTCATTTGGTATAACAGAGAATAAACTTTAATTCATCTTTTACACTTTGATTAATAATGATATATCAATTAAAATGATCCATCAATTAAAACAAAAGTTTTACACTAATTTAAGGTGATTTTAATAAGGGAAACTGGAGAGGAAAGAGAGGGATTTTTTGCTACATTTTGTTTAAACCAAAAAAATACTCTATCAATTATGTTTAATGATAAGCTAGATCTGGTTAAGTAAATCAACATGAATAGAATTGTGCATAAATTTTCATTCCAGGTACTGAAAATAATTCAGCAATTAATCATGTTCTTCATTGGAGTAGATGTTTTCCTTGGAGTCCATCTTGATATATAATTCACTAGAAGAATATTTTTTGATAAAATATTGAAGTTATATTTATGTAAAATTTAGAGAATCTATCATTTGTGTGTGTGAATATGTGTGTTATTAGACCTTTACACTGGACTATATCCCCAGTCCTGTTTATTTATTCATTTTTTTGAGATAGAGTCTCCCTAAGTCACTTAATTGCCTATACTAGATTCAAACATTGGATCCTCCTGACTCAGCCTTCCAGAATGCTGGGACTACAAATGTATGCTACCATGCCTGACTTTACATTTTGTTTTTATCAGGAAGTTGACTGTATTGTTTCAAGGCATATAATTCCACATATTTTTTCCATATGGTCTTTGCAATTGTCCCTATACAGAGCCAATCAGAAGTGACTATTAAATATATAGAGAATAGCACAACCAGCTAATGTGATTTAGAATTTGACTTCTGACTTCTGTGTATAAAACCTTTTTTCCTACAGCCGCAGTGTCTCTTAACTAGTTTCTAAAACACTAGAATATACTATAATATTGCAGTGATAAAATGTGGATATTCCATGTATAAATGACACTCAAGACATCTGTACTGGTCAGGGTTTTCCAGAAAAATGGAGCTAGTAACATGAAACAATTTATTGTAAGGAATTGTTTCATGCAATTATGAAAACTACTGAACTTCAGTATCTCCAGTCAACAAGGTAGAGATTAGAAAGTGGTAAGAGTGTCACTCCAGTATGAGTTCAAAGGTCTAAGAACCAAGAGAGCCAGTGGAATGAATGTAGGTAACCAGAAAGATGTGATGTTTTAGTTCAAGTCAGAGAGAGAGAGAGAGAGAGAGAGAGAGAGGAAGAAAAGGGAGGGGAGAGCAAAGGAGTAGGAAGGGAAGAAGAAAAGGAAGGAATACTTCTCAGTTTAAAGGCAGTCAACAGGAGGAATTCCTTTCTGATTGGGTGAAAGTTAGTCCTCAACTTACTTAAATCTACCCACATTAGGAAGGGTTATCTACTTTACCCAGTCCCTTGTTTATATTAAAGCTATTTTAAAATATCCTCAGGGAAACATTCAAAATGTTTGACCAAATAGGTTCTGACAAGTACCCCATTGCTCAATCAAGTTGATACACTGGGTTAGTCATTACAGGATCTCTGCAATTAAAAACCTAACTTTCCAGAGATGTTTAATCCTCAACAGAGATTTAAAAAACTATTTTTCAATTAATGCAACACACATTTATTGATCTTTATACTGTGTTCCAGGTTGAAACACAGAAAACATCAAATTAAGTTTAAACTTAGTGCTTGCTAGTCTTATCTTTAAAATAGCAGGTATTAGCTGGATTTTGTGAAATGTTGACTTGTTGCATTTATTATTGCTGTTGCTGGAGATCAAAGCCAGAGTCTAGACAGGTGCTCTATTGCTAAGCTACATCCCCACCTTATATAAATTCTTTTCAGAACATACAAACAATGCCAAAATAATAACAATCAACATATATACAGGTATTTGTGAATTACAAGGTGCTCTGACGTTCTTTTGTCCTGTTGAAACGTTCTAGGGAAAAACAACAGTTAGCAGGCTTTAACTGTCTTTGCTCACCTGCTAGTCAATCAGCAGTTGGATCTCACTATCTCAAATACAGCTTCTACAGGAAATCTGTCCCTATGATCACCTATGCCTACTGTGGGAGACTGCAGTCCCCCTTCCCAGTCCTCCGAGCAGCACACTTGGCTGTTTTCACACCTATACATTTCCACTGTCCCTCTTCCACTGACTGAGCACCAAGGACTTTCAGCCTCTGCCAAGTCCATCACTACCCTGTAATGAATCAAAAGGGTTGTTTATTTTTCCTTTTTAAACCAGAGAGTTATGTTAAACTCAGAAGTATATTATCACATATGAGGAACAAAGATTGAAAGTAAGTTAACACCTTCTTTCCCAGTGTTTTTCAACCCTTATAAAGAAAGAATATTTGTGAAAAAATGTAAATAATTTTATTCTAATAACTTTGTAATTTATTTTGTGAATAATGGAAAGGACACTTGTTCATAAACTATAATCAGTCAGTACATTTTGTTATCTTTACTTTGAGATTAAAGTGTCTGCAAGACTGTGTTTTCCTAAGGCCATTCTCTGGCTTGCAGATGGGATTGTTGCTTTCTTCCTGTCACCATGGATGCTTTTCTTTGTGGATGGAGGTCCCAATATTTCTTTATATGTTAATCTCCTGTTCTGACAGTGAAACTGGTCACATTGCATTAAGGTCCATGTCAATGACTTTATTTTAAGTTAATTTCCACCTTAAAGTTGCTATCCCCAATGTAAGTCACATTCTCAGGTATTGGGGTTTGGGCTTCAATATATGAATTATAGCAGTCAAACTTCAGTCCACGAAAATGATACAAGGTGGGATGTAATTTAAATTAACACTTTCAACACAGCCTATTTACATCATTACACAATGCAATGTTAATCGTATGCTGCTTCTTGTTACTTTTTTGTTGTTGTTTTTGTCTCTTTGAGACAGGGTCTTACTATACAGTTCATGGTGGCCTTGAACTCACTTTGTAGCTCAGGATGGCCTCAAACTCATGGTGATCCTCCTGCTAAGTTCTGGGATTACAGGCATGATCCACACACCCAGCTGTCTCAATACATTTTAAAAAACTTTTTTTTCTCCTGTTTCTATTCCATGGAAGATTATCGTCTTTTACAATGACATGATTTTTTGAGTTAGTAGTTCCTAAATTAGTCACTCTATCTTAAATACTTGAGGTAGTTTTAAATAATTTAGAGGTCTTTCCAAAAAAATAATTTTCAGTGTTTTGTCATTGCATGAAACAGAAAAATATTTGACTGACAGTATCAGATGACTTGGCGTAGAATATCTCACATAAAAATGACTATTTTTCCTGTAACACGAAGTCTAGAAATATGTCACACAAGACCAGTGTGTAGCTAATTTTATCTTCTACTTTGTCATCTTTGTGTTTGGGATTTTACTCTCTTATTTATTTCCTCATGGTTGCCATGCAGCTGTTGTATCTTCCTTCTCATTTCCAATTACAGAAAAAGGAAGGGTGTTGTCAAACAGGTACAACATTTTATAAAAAGCAGGAAATATTTTCTTGAAATCGCAGCAATTTTTTCTAGGTCTGATGAACTCCAGTTGTGATGTATATTAAATTCTTACTGCAATGAATTTGCAGGAATTATCTTTTCTTATCACAAGGAAGTATCTTTAGTTGAGCACCTTCCTGTTACTCAGGAAACAGCTAGCAGTGCCTGTCACAGTATTTAATCACCGGGTGCCCACCATTTTTGTAATAACTCTCTGGTATTTGTGGCATGGCCCGCATTCTGAATCCCAACTTTGTAAGATAAAAGCCAGAACTCATTTTTCTAGCACTTCTTGTATGTGAGCCAAAAACATCTGACCTAGAGTTTATCATTAATAGGCCTGTATGACAGACTTCAAATCAAAAATGGAACTTCACAGTCAGTCTTTGGCAAGGATGTCTCCAACATGTTTTGATTTTCAGGAACAGTAATGATAAACTGCTGTTTCCAGCAGTGACACGTTAGGACCATTGTTTGAAGTGACAGTATGTAGTAGCTTATTTGTCATTCCTTGCTGCATGCTTTCAAAACTTGGCTTCTTTGTTCATCAACTAGGCTGTAAAATACAAAGCATAAGTTGATGTTTTTTCCTGTTTAACTTATTTAGATTAAATTTTGTCTATAACTGATTAACTAACATAGAAAGTGATACTAGAATTAATCCTGAACAAAAGAATCTCCTGTACTACACTTGTTCTCTACCACATTTTCAATCACAGATCTTTGTATCTTGCTTCTTGGCAAGAATCCTAATCAGTAAAATATTACACACACACACACACACACACACACACACACCTTCTAATGTGTGAGTCCTTTTGGTCTATGGATATGAATCTTCTCTCCTTTACTTTCTTTTTACTTTGCTTTTTAATTTTTTATTTTAAAAAGCAAAACAAAAAAGATAGAAATGATACAGAATTTCAAAAAAGTAGGTAATTAACACTAGTTAATATATTGCATATTGTTATCTCAGAACCAGTTGTTCAGTTTACAAAATCTAGACACAAAAGTGATCAGTCAAACAATGACAGCACAAAAACTTCTTTTTGATGAACTAAGAGAGATTAGTAGTATATGTATGCCTGATAGATAACTATACTACTAATCTTTCCTTTACTTTCTCTTTAAAACTCAGTATAAAAATTTACTGATGGGGGCTGGGGATTTAGCTCAGTGGCATAATGCCTGCCTGGCAAGCACTAGGTCATGAATTCGATCCCCGATACAAAAAAAAAAAAATTACTCATGAGAAAATGAATTAGGAAGTTATTTCTTTTTTTACTACTGAAAAGAAGATAACAAAGAACATAAGTATAGATACATTTGAGGAAGGATGATGGAAATTGAAGTACTTCCATAGGAAGTTCTAAACTATATCTTACAATGTATTCTATGGAAATAGGAGGATACACAACTAATCTCTTTTTTGATGATTTGGGATTATCATTATAAACTTCAGTTATTGACCATGTCTCAATAAGACTAGGACAGTAATAAAATGTCATATTCTTGAATAGTGGTAGGCCCATTTAGTATTATGTCCACTTTCATTTTTCTTCCTTGGTTGCTTTTCAGCAATCCCTATGTTCATTTCTCACATTATTAGTAAATTTGGTGCTTGACTGTGGGGGCACTGGCCAGAGGTATGTGTGACAGGGATATGCAGAGATAAAGAACTTTTGGAGTCACACAATAAAAGCATCCAAGACTACATGATTAGAGATTCAAGGATAGCATACAGGGCCACAAATCCAAGTAGGATCAAAACATATTGCCTTTATGGATGAATGCTCTGACCTTTATCTCTCCAGCCTCTGATTTATCACTGAGATTGACCCTAAGGTCCATCATGTAACAGACCACTCTGACCTTCCCTAACTTCTCCTATCTCCTACATAAATTCGTTCATAGATGTCCTTTTGCCCTTTATTATTGCTTCCTGGTTCTAGCAATAAATAGCCACAGAAGCTTCACTTCAGGGCTGTCTTTATGAAATATGCAGTTGATGGGCATCTTGGTTGTTTCCAAGATTTAGCTATTACAAATTGTGCTGCTATGGACATGAGTGCACATGTATCACTGTGATATGAACTTGTCAGTTCTTCTGGGAGACTCTCATGCTCAGGGGACTCGGTTAAGTCAGTCATTCTGAGCCTTCTTGGAGTTTGAATTGGACACTGACACTGAGTAATCTTTCATTCTTTGCACCACCCTGGGTCATAAACTATGACACATGACTTTAAGAAAGTTTCTGTGAGTGTTAAATATGATGTCAATTTTACTGGATTAACTATTATCTAACAGATTAATAAAACAGTTGAAGGTGTGTATGTGGAGATGGTTGACTTGTAAGCCAGTAAATCGAGTGGAGAAGATCCACCCTTGTTTTTTTTAAAATTTTTTTCAAATTTTGTATAAATTTATTTATTTAAAGAAAAAACAGAAAAAAGGTAGAAATATTACAGAATTTCAAAGAAAAGGATAAATAGCAAGAGATCACTGGTTGATAAATTACATATTGTCCCTTTAGAAATAGTTGCTCAAGTTACAAAATTAGAGCATACAAAGTAGACATTCAAGCAGTGAAACTGCAAACAGAACTGTTCAACAATCCAACAAGAACTTAGAAGTATGGTTATCAATCCTATACACTTAAATATTCATGCAGTTATAACTTTTATAGCACTTCCTATTTCCTCTCTTTTTTACAATAGCAATTATGCATTTTTTAAAAAATTTATTTAAAGAAAAAAAGCAAAAGAAAAACAGGTAGCAACAATACAGAATTCTAAAAGAAAAAATACTAAGAAATCACTAGTTGATAAATTACATATTGTCATCTTGGATGTAGTTGTTCAATTTACAAAATTAATGGATATATAGTAGACATTCAAACAGTGAGACTGCAAACAGTTCTGCTCAAAGATCCAACAAAGATTCAGCAATATGGTCATCTATTTTACACACTCAAACATATATGCAGTTATATCTCTTAGAGCCCTTTATTTTCCTCTCTTTTTTTGCAATAGCAATTACACATTTTGGGTTTTATTATTCTTATAGTTCTTATCACTTTTTACACTAGAGACACAATGTGATATTTATAAATATGATTCTTATTTATTTCACTAATGAAGATAGTCGTAAGTTGCCTCCAATTACCTATGAAGGCCTCAAGATCATCCTTTTTTATAGCTGAGTGATATTCCATTGTATAAAAATGCCATATCTTTTTCATCCAGTCTGCAGTTGATGGGCATCTTGGTTGTTTCCAAGATTTAGCTATTACAAATTGTGCTGCTATGAACATGAGTGTACATATATCACTGTGATATGAACTTGTCTGTTCTTCTGGGAAAATACCCAGGAGCAGAATAGCTGGATTGAATGGAACTTCCAATCCTAGTCTTCTGAGAATGCTCCATATGGATTTCCATAGTGGTTGCACCAGTCTACATTCCCACCAACACTAGAGCAGTGTTCCTTATTCCCCGCAGCCTTGCCAACATTTGTTATCAGTTGATTTCTTGATGGCAGCTATTATTTCCGGAGTGAAATCTCAATGTTGTTTTAATTTGCATGACCAGTGATGGTGAACATTTCTTCATGTATTTATTTGCCATTTGTATATGTTTCTCTAAGAACTGTGTGTTCATCTCAGATGCCCATTTTTGGAGAGAGTCTTTGAATCTGGGGAGCTTGATGTTTTTCAATTCTTTATATGCTCTGGATATAAGTCCTTTGTCTGAGGGGTTGCTGGCTAAAATTCTTTCCCACTCTGTGGGTTTTCTTTTCACTCTGTTGGTGATTTCCTTTGAAATGCAGAAACTTTTCAATAATATGAGATCCCATTTGTTATTCTTTGAAGTGTTTCCTGTGCAGTTTGCATTCTGTTCATAAATTCTCTGCCTACCCTTATGTCTCCAAGACTTCTACCTACTTTGTCTTCCAGTAGATTTAGTGTTTCTGTTTTAATATTTAGGTCTCTGATCAATTTTGACTTTAGTTTTGTGCATGGTGATATGAATGCATCTAGTTTCAGTCTTTGGCATGTCGAGAGCCAATTATCCAAAACCATTTATTAAAGAGGCTATCCTTCCAGTGGACATATTTAGCCCCTTTGTCAAATATCAGGTGGCTGAGTGTCTTTGCAGTTGTGCTTGCATATTCTAATCTGTTCCATTGATCCTCAGGGCTATTCCTTTGCCAGTACCATGCTGATTTTATCACTGTGGCTTTGTAGTATTGATTCAAGTTAGGAATTGAAATGCCTCCTACTTTGCCTTTGTTGCCCAGAATTGCCTTTGCTATTCTAGGTTTCTTCTGTTTCCAAATGAATTTTAGTAATGTTTTCTCTAGATCTGTGAGGTATGTCAATGGTATTTTAATTGGGATTGCGTTAAATCTGTGTAACAGTTTTGGGAGTATGGCCATTTTCACAATGTTGGTTCTTCCTAGCCAAGAGCAAGGAATATCCTTCCATTTTCTAGTATCTTCTTCAATAAGCTTTTTCAGTGTAGTATAATTTTCAGCATGTAGGTCTTTTACATTTTTATTTAGGTTGATTCCTAAGTATTTCATTTTTTAAGATACTATTGTAAAGGGGGATATTTCCATAATTTCTTTCTCAGTGAGTTTTCTGTTTGTGTACAGGAATGCTATTGATTTTTGAGCATTGACTTTGTATCCAGCTACACTGCTGAACTTGTTTGTTACCTCTAGTAGTCTTTTAATGGAGTTTTTTGGGTCTTCTATATAGAGTATCATGTTATCTGCAAATAGTGATAATTTAACTTCTTCCTTTCCTATTTCTTTTATTTCTCTCTCTTTTCTGATTTCCCTGGCTAGTGTTTCCAGAACTATATTGAAAAGGAGTGATGATAGTGGACATCCTTGTCTTCTTCCTGATTTTAGAGTGAAAGCTTTCAGTTTTTGTCCATATAGTATAATGTTGACTGTTGGTTTGTTATAGATGGCCTTCAAAAGGTTGAGGTAGACACTATGTACTCTGAGTTTCTGGAGGGTTTTTATCATGAACATGTGTTGGACTTTGTCGAAAGCTTTTTCTGTGTCTATTGAGATGACCATATGGTTTTTGTTTTTGGCTGTGTTGATGCGGTCTATTACATTTATTGATTTGCGTATGTTAAACCATACTTGCATTCCTGGAATGAACCCCACTTGGTCATGATGTATAATCTTCTTGATTTGCTGCATTCTATTTGCCAGTATTTTATTGAGAATTTTTGCATCAATGTTCATTAGTGAGATTGGTCTATAGTTCTCCTTTCTGGTTAGATCTTTCTCTGGTTTTGGTATCAGAGTAATACTTGCTTCCAGGAATGATTCAGGTAGGATTGCTTTCTTATCAATTTCATTGAAGAGTTTAAAGAGTATTGGCACCAAATCTTCTCTAAATTTCTTGTAGAATTCAGCTGTGAATCCATCAGGACCTGGGCTTTTCTTTGTTGGTAAGTTTTTAATTACATTTTCAATTTCAATAGCTGATATTGGGTTGTTTAAAATTGCTATATCTTCTTGGTTGAGTTTTGGTAGTTCATATATTTCTAGAAATCTGTCCATTTCCTGTGTTTTCCACTCTATGTGAGTAGAGACTTTCAAAGTAGGCATTCATGATCTTTTGAATTTCCATGGGATCTGTAGTAATTTCCCTCTTTTCAGTTCTTATTGTGTGAATTTGGGTTTTTTTTCTTTCTTTTTCTTTATGAGGTTAGCTAGAGGTTTGTTGATTTTGTTTATTCTCTCAAAAAGCCAGCTTTTTTGATTCATTAATTCTTGGGTTTTTTTTTAGTTTCAATTACATTGATTTCTGCTCTAACCTTTACAATTTCCTCTCTTCTATGAGCTTTGGGTTTAGCTTTCTCTTCTTTTTCTAGAAGCTTGAGATGGAGCATTAGGTTGTTTATTTGTGCTCGTTCTGTTTTCTTGATATCACAGTTTATTGCTATATATTTCCTCTTAAGACCACTTACATTGCATTCCATAGATTACAGTATGTTGTTTCTATATTTTCATTGAATTGTAGGTATTGCTTTATTTCTTCTTTAATTTCATCTGTAGCCTACTGGTTGTTCAAAAGGTTGTTATTTACTTTTCATGTATTTATGCAAGTTTTGCAATTTCTTTTGCCTCAATTTTCAATTTCAGTGCATTATCATCAGATATTATGCATGGGATGATTTCAATACCTTTGCATTTACTTAAGAATGTTTTATGGGATAATATATGTTCTATTTCATGTCCATTAGTGTCTGTCTTACATAGTTGGGTACTCCCGGATTTGGTGCATATATATTTATAATTGTTAGTTCTTCCTCTTGAATTTTTTCACTAATGAGTATGTAGTGACCTTACATATCTCTTGTAATCATTTTAGGTTTGAAGTTCACATTGTCTGCAATGGAATAGTTACCCCTGCTTTTTTCTGGGTTCCTATTGCATGGAATACTTTTTCCATCCTTTGACTTTTAATCTATGAGTTTCCTTTTGTGTCAGATGTGTTTCTTGTATACAGCATATTGTGGGATCATATTTCTTGATCCATTCTGTTAGTCTATTTCTTTTTATAGGTAAATTAAGGCCATTTACATTTATGGATATCACTGATATGTACTGGCTTGACTTTGCCATGTTATGTCCCAGTTGTTTGCTTTCTGCTTTTCCCCTTATTTAATTGCTTATCCTGCCTGGTGGTTTTTTTCTGTTGTTGTTTTGGGGATTGTGGTCTTTTTTATCTCTGTGTAGTATGTCTTTCAGTACTCTTTCTAGGGTTGGTTTGGATGGAGGTGAGTCTCTTCAGTTGTTCTTTGTCATGGAAGTATCTTGTTTCTCCATTAAATTTGAATGAAAGTTTTTCTGGGTACATCAGTCTGGGTTGAAAGTTGTTTTCTTTCAGAGCTTGAAATACCTCACTCCAAGCTCTTCTTGACTTGAAGGTTTGTGCTGAAAAGTCTGCTGTGATTATAATGGGCTTTACTTGGTATGTGAGCTGTGTTTTTACTCTAAGGCAGCTTTTAGTATTCTGTTTTTATGCTGTATGTCTGAGATCTTGATTATTATTTGTCTGGCTGTGGATTTATGTTACTTGTGACTGTTTGGCATTCTATATGCCTCACTTATCTGCATATCAGATTCTTTCCCCATGTTTGGGAAATTTTCTTCTATTACTTCTGTGAATATTTTGGCTATGTCATTTGCATTGACTCCTGCCTCTTCACTGATGCCTATTAATCTTATATTATTTCTCTTGGCATCATCTTGAAGCTGTTGGATTGTCACTTCATGCTGCTTTGTTATTTTTAAAAGTTCTATCCTTTCATGATCACTAATTGCAGTCCTGTCTTCAAGTCCGAATCCTATCCTCAGTTTCATTTAAGCGGTTTTTCAAGCTTTGAATAGAATTTTTTGTTTTTTGGATGTCTCTTTGAGTTTGTTTCATGAATTCTGCATGCTTTCTATATTGTTCATTCAAGGTTTCAATCAGTTTTCCATGCTCCTGTACTTTTTTGTCAATTTCTTTAGCTGTGCTCAGCAACTCCTTTGCTAAGGTTGTTATTTCTGTCTTTACATGGACAAGTACATCTAATTTGATTTGCTCTATTTTCTCCTCATGGAGTTTTTTTTTTTTTTATTTCACTTGCTATCTTTTCAGAGGTTCCTAGTGTGTTACTTTTGGGGTCCTCTATTTCAATATCTCCTGCACATGCTTTTGGTGGAGTATATGTTTGAGACTGCATTTTGCTTTTTCATTTTGCCATTTTCACTCTACCTGATGTTTTCTGTGTGTAAGAGGGATCACCCACACTCTTCAGATTCACCAATGTCTTACAGTTAGTTGAAGCCCGGGGCTTTACCACTGGCCCTATTTACCCACTGTACACCTCTATTTTAGAGGCATACTCACCACATTGGCACAATTAATCCACTGTAGTCCAAGGTTTGCCACCTGGGAGATAAATTCCAAGGTTTTTTTCTGTGCACTGGAATTCTGCCAGAGTGTGTGATCAGGGCCTGAGGCTGGAATCTGGGTTCTACTCACTGCTTGGCATTTGCTGGGCATGGCCTGATTGGGCTGCTATCCCTGTGTGTGGCCTGGGGCAGTCTGGGACTCCACATATGGTCTTACTGCCTGGGAACAGGCTCAAAACCCCTTTCCATGTGCTGAGATTCTGCCAGAGCATGCAGTGAGGGCCCAAAGCTGGAATCTGGGTCCTGATCGCTGCTTGGCATTTGCTGGGTGTGGCCTGGTTATCCCCCCCCTTCCTGTGTGTGGCCTGGGGTTGTCTGGGGCACAGTACATGGTCTTACCACCTGGGAGCAGGCTCCCACCATTGTAATAAAAGGAAACTGTTATAAGGAAGTAGACCGCATTCATTTTAGATGTCTGTGCATTCAGTTTGTTTGTTTGTTTCACCAGGTGCCTAAGTGTTGGAGACCACTAGGAAGCAGTTCTGAGCAGGATTTGAATTTTACTAATTGGCTTTCTATGTTTATCTGTGAGTCTGTCCTAGGCCTCGGCCCCTTGCCTTGTGACAGGAGCTGATTCATAGTAAGTGAACCTCTAATGAATCACTGAACTTGGCTGAGATTTGTAGTAACCAATGAGGCCAAAGATATGGTTTAAACACCTGCCTGGCAAGCACAAGGTCATGAGTTTGATCCCCTGTACAAAAAAAAAAAAAAAAGATAAGGTGATAGCTGAAGACACCTTGGTTCCTCCACTAATTAAGTAAATGGGAGACAGCAGTTAAAGGAAGTTTACTCCTATAGTCACCATCCTACCATGAAGTTATCTTGGAGATAAGATGGTTCTCCTTAATTGGCATAATTTACCATTGGGAGAAGTCCTTGAAGCAACTCCCTCCCAAGGATCTGCTCATTTCCTGCACTTTTCTCCATTTTCTCACCTTTTGTCCTTGGTCCTAATACAGCAGGCTAATCCAGAGAAGACTTGGTCTTAGCCCTTGGAGTCTGGAGCTCAACTAAAGGGTTTTGATCCTCCTGGGGCCCCTAAAATCATACAATTGTCTCTTTTTATTTAACCTCCACCATACATTCGTTTGGAAAATTGGGGACCTAAGTCAGAACCCGATACTTAAGTGTGAATTAAATTTCCCTTGCTGTTGATAAATGCATTTTATTTCATTTAAACTTCTTTGCTGCTGATGTTTCTGTCACTGCTAAAAAATTGACTCTCATTTCTTTTTAACTTTTTGTTTTCTGACTTTCTCTCTCCAGTTATAGTCGTTGCTTCAATAAGTTATTGCAATAAAATCTGATTCATGTATATGCCTATCCTGCATGAATAATCATGCAGTCATTTCTTTTAGTATCCCAAAAATATCTTTCTGGTTTTTTTTCTTTCCTCAAGCAAAGGGTGTTTAGTTCTTTTTGTTCTGTTACTAGAGAGATCAAACAAGGGTACTTATTTTAAATATAGTTTGCTGATTGAAGAGGATATGTGTAATGTACTGTTCTCCAATTTCCTTTTGAAATACTTCTTAAGAAATAAAAAGAAAGAATTTGCAAAGTAAAAAGAGCAGGACTATCAATCAACCTTTCTCCAGAATCTCTGTGAACCTTCTACTTATTAAGTGTCATGAAACTTGATTGTACACTTTTACCAAAAGAAATAAAGCAATTCTGAATGTTCAGCTATGGGTAGAGATACCATATATCTTTTTACTGGCATTATCCATTGAATTCTATTTTTGTCAAGGAAAAAAGTTTATTATTATTTGTTGACAGAATATGAATGCTAATAAGTGGAATATTTTGATAAAGATAAATAAATAACTCCAGAAGCTGTAGAGACATGAGAAGCTCCTCTTTAGGAGCTCAGAATTCTGATCTCTAACCCTAGACACATCATAAATCAGGAAGTACAAGGTTATTAAAACTCTAATTTAGAATTTAGACATAGTTTGGGAACAAAATTTAAGGGAAAATTATCTTCTTGGCAATTTTCAGATAGATGCAGATTTGTTCATACAAGTGTTTTTCCTCTCACTCACATTCCGACCTATTATCATAAATAAAGAAGTTGGAATGGGTGCCAATGAACAGCAAAATATAAGCTATCCTTGTTTTGACATGTCCCATAATCTAGACTGGTAAAAATGTTTAATATAAATTTCACAGAAGACATAAAAATAATACATGTGAGTCTAATCTTTTATATTGAAATGTGAAAGAAATAGTAGACTGTTTTGTAAAGATTAATAAAAGGGAATCACTCTATTTTCCTAAATTATTTTTATTTTATGAAGAAAATATAATGTTTACTTATATGATTTAATATTTACAATAAAAGTTACTACATATTTCTTCATTTACCCCGAAAATGTACCAAGTATCTTGAAAAGGAGGTTTGAATTTTCAAGAAAATTTCCAGGTAAATTAGAGCTTATTCCATTGAGAACTGGTATAAAATCAGTTAGGGCAGTTATTTTGATAAGTGATAAAGATGGAACACGTCTCAGTTTTAGCTAAGTTAACAAGGACAAAATAAAATGTTGGAATGTTTCTTCTTAAATTTTTCTTATTAGTACATTTTTGGACTACATAATGTTTACATTTCTTGTGTGGAGTTGGCACATGTGCATAGCATATTTTAATTCCTTTTTGATCCTCTTTTCCTTCCCTCCCTCCCCCTTGCTACATCTCTTGAACTTCTGCCCTTTCCTATTATCTATCTTTTATTTTTCTCTTTATTTATAATTTGGGTCCCTGACATCAGATGCACCATGTGATACTTAAGCTTGTGTGTCTGATTTATTTCACCTACTATATACTCTCAAGTTTATCTTTCTTTATGACAGAGTAGTAGTCCACTGTGTACCACATTTTCCTTATCCATTCTTCTGTTGAGCACATACATGTAGGCTGCTTCCAAGACTCAACTATTATGAATTACTATAAACTTGTGTCTTCATGTATCACTGTGATATCATGTTTTAGCTCTTTGGGGGAAAATACCTAGAAGGATGAAGAATATCTGGCTGAAATGTAATTTCTGTTTTAGCTTTTTGGGGGATCTTCATACTGATTGATATAGTGGTTATACTAGTTTATATTCCCACCAGCAACATAGAAGTATTCCTGTGCAGCTTTGCAACATTTGCTGTTATTTGATTTTCTTTCTTCTTTTTATTTTTTATTTATTTTTTTGGACAGGGCCTCACTATGCAGTTCAGGCTGGCCTAGAACTCACTATGTAGTCCAGGTTGGCTGTGAATTTGTAGCAATTCTCCTGCCTCAGCCTTCCATATGTTGGGATTGCAGTCCTGTGCCACCATATCTGGCTCCATTTTTTTCTGTGATAAGATGGAATTGCAGAGTTATTTTAATTTGCATTTTTCTAATGGCCAGTGATATTGAACAATTTTTCATGTGACCTGCTGGAAGATAAAATAGGTAAAATTCTTGAAGTCATAGACATAGGCAAGGACTTTTTGAACACACTTTCTGTGCACAAAAAATAGTACTGAGAATCAGCAAGTGGAATTGTATCAAGTTAAAAAGTTTCTGCACAGCAAAAGAAACAACCATCAGAGTGAAAAGAAAACCTACAAAATAGGAAAGATTTTGCCACTATTCTTCAGAGGACTGATATCTAGAATATATTGAGCTCAAAAATTACCCCCCACAAATGAAAGTCCCATTCAAAAATATGAGCATGTGAAACAAATGGATACTTCACAGAAGAGAAAGTATGAATGGCCTTAACTTTTCTATATTCTAAAATGAATATATATTGCAAAAGGTATAATCAAAAACCAGTTTATCAGCCCTTATGATCTTCTCAAGATCACAAATTTTTCACATTGCAGTAAGAGTTGGAAAATCAAGAACATTTCTTATAAGAAACTCATGGTATATGTCATACCATTACCACTAGAAAAAAGGAGAGAGATTTCTCATTCTTACTTTCCTTAAAGGAAGAATGTGAGCAGACTATATGACAATCAATATATGCCTTGTGGCACTTGGGAAAAATATGAATACAGGTCTGAGTCACAACTGAAAGGTTTAAAACTGAGATCACAATTGAAAATTATAAAAGCAGATTGTGCCAGTGAATTAGATGGCCAAAATTGGGAAAGAATTTATATTTCCATCCATTTAGACCAAAGATACATTCATATGACCAAATGTGGATAGTGTACATTTAAGAATTTGGATGGAAGGACAATAGAATCCCAATCAAGGGCATCTTAGACACTGTCTTTGGACCTTAAGAAGTACTTCCCAAAGGAAAAATTGAAGACAGTTATGTGGAAAGTACTCCTCAGTGTCAAATAAATACATTCCCCAGTGATGGGATATCCTTATACAACCCATAATGTGTTCTATGCTTTCTGTTAAAGTTATAGACTCTCTCTGTGACTATCAATTCAACATCTTTATTGTTTCTTCCCTCATGTTAACCTTGATAGAATAGAGAGAGGATAATTACCTGGAAGAGAGAAGGGGACTAAAAAACTAACCATAACCTTTGTCTTAGTTACTTTTTACTCATCACTGAGACAAAATACCTGATGCCCAAAGTTGGGAAAGGAAAGGTTTATTTCTTACAGTTTTTGGAGGTTTTAGTCCACACTCAGTCCACAGCTCCAAGGCAGGGTGGCATGGTGGGGCCACAGTTCATGGTTGCTGCAAACAGCAAGGTGGAAACCGGCAAGAGAGAGAGACACACCTTCTTCCTGCCATTACGTCATATCCTGGCTCTACCCCTAGGCCAGTGTAGCACTCATGTCTCCAATCCAAGGGCTAGACAATGAATCATTCACAAAGGCAAAATACAAAGGCATGAGGCTTGGGGGCCTCTGACATAAACCATGACAATCTTTTAATTCTGTGGGCTTCAAACTTATACTGCCTCTTAGTTGCAGGAGAATAAAAAGGCTTAGCTTTTTAAATTAAATTATTAAATTTAACTGTAGTAAGAACTCTTAATGTAAGTCTTTTTACAAATTTTAAGTGTAAACTATATTACTATTGATTTTCAGTACAATGTTATATAGCAGATATTTAGAGCTTAGTCATTGTACTTAACTGAAACTTTATATCTGTTGATTAACAACTCTTTATGTTCTCCTCTTACAACATTTAGCAACAGCCATTGCAATTTTGATTATTTTTAATGTGACTATTTCAGATAGTATACATAATAGAGTACTCATGTACTCATACAATATTTGTGTTTTTTTCCTGGATTATTTTCCTAATGTGTTTAAGGTCTGTACATGTTGAATATAGTAGAATTCCTCTTTATTCTAACTTGTATACAACATATATATATATATATATATATATATATATATATATACACACACATATAAATCACATTCTCTTGTCCATTCATCTGTTAGTAGATACTTAGATTATTTCCATAGCTTGGTTGTTAATAGCATTGCAAGAAACATTGGAATTTTAATGTCTCTTTGTGATGCTGAGTTCAATTCTTTTATGTATGTATTCAGAGGTTGGGTTGCTAGATCATATGGCAGTTCTATTTTTAATGTTTTGAGCAATCTCAATACTGTTTTCATAGCTATTGTACTATTTTAATTCCCATAAATGCTATGTAAGCATTTCAATTTCTCCACATCCTTGTCCACCAACTTATTTGAAGAATAAATCTAAGGGAAATCAGAAAATACCCTGATACAAATAAAATACAGTGTACTATTTAGAGGGTTCAGCAAACAAAAGAGAGGAATACATATGATAAATGTATGCATTAAAAATGATCTCCAGTAAACAACCTAATTTTACATTGCACTGAGGTATTTGGCATCATTTTATGAGTTGGAAAAATATTTAGGGGAAAAATTATTCCTCTTGAGCAAAAAAAGTGCTAATATAACATTGAAAACCTAAGATAAGCTTCTTAGAGTTCTTTTATTTTAAAGATAATAAAACCAAGCAAAATAAAATAGAATAAATCCAATAAAAAAAGTGTGATACAGGATTTCAAAACAATAGGAAATGAACAACAGTTTCGATAGTGCCTCTTGTCTTCAAAATAGCTTCTCATACCTTCAGACATAGTAAAAATCAAACAAAACAGAACTGAATAGAACCACAAAAAACAAAGCAACGAATGCAATAAAGGACTTCAAAACAAGATAATAGTAAAACCAGAATGACTACCATAATATATCTTGTTATTTTTGAAATAGCTGCCCATGCTATCAGGTATAATAAAATAAAAAAAGACAAAACAGAATAAATCCCAACCCCAAAAAACAATGAAAAATGATGCAGGACTTCAAAACAAGATAATAAGAAATTAACAATGGTTGCCACCTTCAGAAGATCCCCCATTGGTGCAACACTGTGTATTGGTATCCTCTAAATAGATGATCAGACTACTGGCTTTAGATCTGCAAAGTCAGTGAATCACTAAACACTCCAAGTATTAAATTGTATTTTACCTCAATAGCTATCATTACAACCTGTGTTTCTCGAGATCAGCTGGTCCCTTACAGTGGGGTGGGAGGCGGGAGTTGGCTCTTCTCGGAGTTGGCTCTTCTCGTTCCCCAGCCTGTGTGCTGGAAGGGATGGCATCTGGCTCTTACCCAAGTGGCCCATGCATGGAGCTGACACACAGGGAGGGCTTGCTTCTTGGTGACTTCTTGTTCTCTTCTTCTGCAGTCCAACAAATAGAGCTCACTCACAGAAAAAGGCTGGCATCTGGCTGTCCCTGCAGTGGTCCGCACATGGTACCAATTCACAGGGAGGGCTTGCTTCTTGGTGACTTCTTGTCCTCTTTCCCACAGTCTTCAGATGGAACATACTCAAAGGAAAAGGTTGGCATCTGGCTCTCCCCTTAGTGGTCCATGCATGGTGCTGATTTGCAGGAAGGCTTTGTCTCTTGTCGACTTCTTGTTCTCTTCCCCTACAGTCCACAAATGGTGCTGTCTCATGGGAAAAGGCTGGCTGGCATCTGGCTGTCCCCTCAGCAGTCTGTGCATAGCACCAATTCACACGGACAGCTTGCTTCTTCTTAGGGTGATTTATACTATGATTTTTCATCCCTTTACTTTAATGCCAAAATTATGTAAATTTGACAGCCTTAGTATGGCTCTAGCCCTGACACCCATTAATTAGATAATCTTTGGTTAGAGTTTCTCAACCTCAATATCATTATTATTTATTTTTTAACTAGGAATCAAACTCACAATCTCACACTTACCAGGCAAGCACTGTGCCACTGAGCTGTATCTCCAGTGATATCTTTATTATAAAATACAATTGTAAAAGTTTCATTCTTGGTAGTGTTTTAAGACAATGAAATATTTCAATATCTATAAATTATGTAATATAATGAGCATGATATAATATCCAGCAAATTCTATGCATTATTCTTTAATAAAACTTTATTGGAAATATATATATATATATATATATGTATATATATATATATCAGTTTTAAAATGCTATAAGAAAAAATTCTGAATGTTTTCATCATAAATGATAAATATTTGAGAAACCATTTTAACATTACATAAAGTTTATTTCTGTTGAAAAATCAGATGGTAACTCAATAATAAATATAATTTTATGTTTTTGTGTATCAGTTAAATAAGAGAAAGATTGTTTCTTCAGTGATAACAACCAGGCAGTAGAATAATTTTTCTCCATTTTACTATAAACAGGAGAAGGAGAAGTCTATAAAATGATAGTGAAATGGTAAAGGGCTTAAAAGATAAAATAAAAGATAAAAACCAATTTTATTTACTAATTTTAGCCCACATTATAATAAATCATACCAAACTTTTGGGGAAAACTCTATGTTTATTATAAGTGAAATATTCTAATACTTTTTAGTACACTATATACATTTTTCAAAATATTCCCTTGATGCATAGCCTATTGACTTTAGGTAGTCATCTTATCTCTGCATTGAAGTTATAAAGTATGAGGCTATTTTTCCAAGTTTTATATTGATACTTTGAAATGTGAAATCTCAATTTATTTTAATTCATTCCCATTAGTATTTCTGGTACTTTCAGTAAGATCTAAATGCAATAGAACATCTGTGATAAAATTTCACTGTAGTTCCTCAGGGACAAGTATTCTGCCCTTCTCTAGTATTCTCCCAGATAATATTCCACACTTACTTTTATTGCATCATATTCTAAACATTTATTTAAGTATGCCTTCCTCTACTAGATAGACATGTGAGGCAAGGTATGAAATTTAAAATTATCTTTTTATTCCATGTTTTGCCAAGAATAAGAACATAAGTATTAACCAGATGAGTGAGAAAAGAAAAAATTTGGTCCTTAACATATAATGGAGTATTTAGAAATACATAATATCTTAATGGAATATATGTATATATATATAATATATATATATGTATATGTATATATATCTTGGTGTAAACTGATGTACTGTCATTGTATGTGTATAATACATAATATCTTGATGGAATATATATTATATATATAATATATATTATATACACACAACTGTGTATTTAGATATACAAACTGATGATAGATAGATAGATAGATAGATAGATAGATAGATAGATTAATAGATAGGTAATATTTTAAAAAAACAAGTATCTTACTCTTATGCCAACTCTGTAATCAGCAAAGATGGTGTGGACAAGGAGTCTGGGACAGCTAACAATTCTTTTTGTTCCCAAAGTGGATCCCCAGCAGCAACTTTTTGCCAAAAGTTGCTTTTGACTATGTCTCCTGGCACAGGCACCCAATAGCTGCTCACATCTGCAGTGACTCTGAGACAGCTTCTAACATCTGCAATGGATCTGGGACAGCTCACATTTGTGATGGCTCTGGATATTCTCTGAAATACTTCTCATGGTCATCTGGTTTATCACAACTCCAGGATGACAGTAGTTCCTATCTCTGCCACTTTCTTCATCCTGGGAATGGAGCCTAGAGCCTGGTATATGCTAGGCAAGTGCTCTACCTCAGAGCTACACTCCCCAGCCCTGCTGTTTCTATTTTGAAGGACTCTTGCCTCCTTTATTTTTCTGAAAGACACTTCACTATCAGGTCCACACAGAGCCCTTTTACCAACTACTGAGTGGAATTACTCTTTGTAAGGAATGAGTTTCAAAGGTATTAAAATGTTTTTAAAAATATGAAATAGAACATAGAGTAACTTTTTGTGTTCCACCTAATATTTTCTGAAATCTTTTGGAATTGTAACTGGCTGACAACATTCTGATAACTCTCAGAAGCTGACTGAAACCTAAACTTAATGAACATTTTACTTTATTTTATTTCATAACATACATCTTCCCAATCATCTGAGAAAAATAAGCCTGCTGTTCTTTTTGGGGGTGTTTCCCACATGTAGCTTCAGAACAAGTGGTTGAGATGGAGGCATTCATTTCATCACTCCCTTGTTAAAGAACAGTGAAGTTAGATTACAGTCTATATTTCACAGTTTCTATGTTAATGCAAATAACAAAATTTTAGAAATTTTATCTATCTATCTATATATGTCTATGAAATAAAGCATATAAATTCCTTCCTTATAAAGTATTAGGTAAGCATCAGGGGAAAAGACACGGACAAACAGAGGAAGAGAGAGAGACTCTCTGCTACATAATTTGATGAATTATATTATTATCACTGTTATTAGTAGTATAAACTGGTTTGAATTAGGTTTTTACAACAAAAATAACTCTTCTCCTTAGGAAACAGTGGGACTCCATCTCCCACTTGTTCCTCCTTGCCTACACTGTAAGCATCAATCCAGAAAATCAGGATTTTCAAGGCTATTTTTACTTCAAATTGTTCCGTCTGTTTTCCATATCAATATATTTTAATCTTTATATTTTTAAAACTTTATTCCACGAATTAATAGTAATTATGCCCAAAGGGAATAAATTTTCCCAACATTATTGTGAACATTTCAGTATTCTTTTAGTTATCTTAAATTATTAAAGAAGTTCACTGTAGCTACTTTTCCACACAGAATCACTGTGAAAATTAATTAACATATAAAAATTGAAAGTTAAATTTATACCCACATACAATGATAGTACATCAGTTTACATAATATATAAAATAAGGAATATGTATATATGTGGTTTAATTATTGTTCAAACTAGAATAACTATATAGTTATTAGGATGTGCTCATGAATGGTCACATCCTCCTAGTGTAGCACAAACTTTAGAAATAATTTATGGGTTCTGATAGCAGTCACTACATGTTTTGTTGAATGTAGTATGCCATTTTTTGATATAGATAAAGTTCTTTGGAAATTTTTTACTGGAAATACTTTTTATTTTAAAGAAAAAATACAGAAAAGAAAAACAAAATACAAAAGAAACAACACTTACAACAAAAACCAAAAACAATAACAATACAGACTTTTAAAACAAAATAGGAGTTTAACAATGGTTGTTGTATTGCATATTGTTATCTTCAAAAACCTTACTTAGATTACTGGATATAGACCTGTACAATTGAACAAACCATATGAGTGTTAACTGTTCTTTTTCATAAACTAATGAAGTAGTGGTACAATATCTTAGCTATCATGTGTATATATACATACATAAATTTATATTTTTTTCTTTTCTGGCACTTACTTTCTCCTTTAATATCCCAATTGTTCTTTCCCTTTGAGAAGTTTCTTACTCTTTCACAATATCTATTGTAGATATTGATTCTTATTTACTCATTCCATTTCAAGCACTAAGTCGATAATATGGTGTTTACACGTGAGTTTGATTTATTTCACTTATGAATATAGTTTCAAGTCATATCCATTTACCTATAAAAGCCTCTAGTTAATCTTTTTTAGCTGAGAAATACTCAACTGTATAAAAAATATATCTTTTTATCCATTCTACAGTGGATGGGCATTTGGGTTGTTTCCAAGATATGGCTACTACAAATTGTGCTGCTATAAACATAGGTGTACATATATTACTGTGGTATGATGTTTTCAGTTCTTCCAGAAAAATACCCAGAAGGGACATATCTGGGTCAAATGGAACCTCTACTGCTAACTTTTTGAGGACTCTCTCACTGATTTCCAGTTTACATTCCAACCAACAATGCAGAAAAGTTCCTTTTCCCCCATAGCCTTACCAGCATTTGTCATTGGTTGATTTCTTGATCTTGGTCATTCTTTCTGGAGTGCAGTGAATCTCATATTTGTTTTAATTTACATTTCTCGAATGACCAATGATGTTGAACATTTTTTCATATATTTATTTCTCATTTGCATTTGTTCATCTGAGAATTGTGTATTGATCTCAGATGCCCATTTTTGGATAGGTCCTTGAATTTTAGGGGCTTGATATTTTTCAATTAATTACACATTCTAAATAGAAAACTTTTGTCTGAGGGACATGCAGAAACTCTTTAAAAAGATGTGATCCCAGTTATTGATTCTGGGATCCCGTGCGGTTTGATTCTTGTTCATGAATACTCTACCTACCCCAATTTCTTCAATATTTTTACCTACTTTGTCTTTCAGCAGATTTAATGTTTCTGTTTCAATATTTAGATCTTTGATCCATTTAGATTTTAGTTTAGTACATGGTGATAAGCGTGGGTCTAGTTTTAGTTTTCAGCGTATGGATAACCAGTTTTTCCAGCACCATTTATTAAAGAGACTATAGTACTTCCAGTGAACATGTTTGGCCCCTTTATCAAAGATAAGATAGTTGAGTGTGTTTGTAGTTGTGGTTGTAACTTCTAATCTATTCCATTGATCTTCAGATCTGTTTTTATTCCAGTACCATGTTGATTTTAGTACAGTAGATTTGTAGTATAACTTCAAGTCAGGTATTGTGATGCCTCCTGCCTTGCCTTTGCTGCTTAGAATTGCCTTTGCTATTCTAGGTTTCTTCTGGTTCCAGATGAATTTTAGGAGTGGTTTCTCTAGATCTATGCAGTATGTTAATGGTATTGTCATTGGATTGCTTTGAATCTGTATAATAATTTTGGGAGAATGGCCATTTTCACAATATTTATTCTTCCTACCCATGAACAAGGGATATCTTTCCATTTTCTGAGGTCCTCTTTGATTTCTTTTTTCAGAGTATTATAATTTTCCCTGTATAGTTCTTTTACTTATTTCATTAGATTAATTCTTAAGTATTTCACTTTCTTGGATGGTAGTGTGAAGGGTGTGGCTTATTTCTCACTCAGTGATTTTGTTGTTAGTGTATAGAAATGCTGTTGATTTTTGAGTGTTTAGTTTGTATCCAGCTACATTGCTGAGTTTATTTATTATATCTAGGAGTCTTTCAATGGAGTTTTGGGGGTCTTCTATGTAGAGTATTATGTCATCTGCAAATAATGATAATTTAACTTCCTCTTTTCCTATCCTTACTCCTTTTATTTCTCTTTCATATCTAATTGCTCTGGCTAGTATTTCCAGTACTATGTTGAATAGGAGTTGTGATAAGGTAAACCCTTGTCTTGTGCCTGATTTTAAGGTAAAAGCTTTAAGTTTTTTGCCACTTAATATGATGCTGGATGTTGGTTTGTCATAGATGGCCTTTATCATATTGAGGTAAAGACCATCTATTCCAATTCTCTGAAAGGTTCTTATCATGAATGAGTGTTGGACCCACTGATTGCTCAAGAGTATATTACTCAATTTCCATGTGTTTGTGGGGGTTTTGCAGTTTCTTTTATCATTAATTTCTAATTTCATGGCACTATGATCTGATAACATGCATGGGATAATTTCAATTCTTTTGCATTTACTTAAACATGTTCTGTGGGCTAGTATATGATCTATTTTAGAGAATGTCCCATGTACTTCTGAGAAGAATGTATATTCTGATGTTGCTGGATGGAACACTCTCTATATATCAATCAAGTCTATTTGTTCACAGGTGTGATTCATTTCTGTTATTTCTGTGCTGATTTTCTGTTTAGTTGATCTGTTCCTTTGTGTCAATGGCTTGTTAAGGTCTCTTGTTATAATTGTGTTATTTCTTATTTGATTTTTCATTTCTGTTAATACTTGCTTTGTATAGCTGGGTGCTCTGGAATTTGGTGCATATATATGTTACCTCTTCCTCTTGAAGTTTTCTCTTAACTAGTATGTAGTGACCTTCTTTATCTCTTTGGACCTTTCTTGGTTTGAAGTTCACATTGTCTGCAAGCAGAATAGCTACCCCTGATTTTTTGGGGGGTTCCTGTTGCATGAAGTATTGTTTTCCATCCTTTGACTTTCAGTCTATGAGTTTCCTTTTGGGTTAGATGGGTTTCTTGTAGACAGCATATAGTTGGATGTTGTTTTTTGATACATTCTGCCAGTCTGTTTCTTTTAATTGATGAATTGAGGCCATTTACATTAATGATAATAACTGTTATATATTGGTTTATTGTTGACATGTTATCTTTCTTCTGTTGTATCTTTACCTTTACATTCTGTTTAATGGAGTGTTGGACCTTATCAAAACTTTTTCTGCATCTATAGAAATGATCATGTGATTCTTACTTTTGCTCTATTGATATGGTGGATTATATTTATTGATTTACATATGTTGAATCATCCCTGCATGCCTGGGATGAATCCCACTTGGTCATGGTGTATAATCTTGTTTAATTGTCTGTCTTGCTTAGTGGTTTTTTCCTATGTGTATCTAGAATGTCTTTCAGTATTCTTTGTAGGGTTGGTTTGGTGATCACGACGTTCTTCAGCTGTTCTTTGTCATGGAAGTATCTTATTTCTCCATCCATTTTGAAGCACAGTTTTGCAGGTTACATCAGTCTGGGGTGGAAGTCATTTTCCTTTAGGATCTGAAACACTTCACTTCATGATTTTCTTGAATTCTTTGTTTGTGTTGAGAAGTCTGCTGTGATTCTGATAGGTTTTCCTTTATAGGTGACCTGTCTTTTCTCTCTAACAGCTTTTAATATTCTGTTCTTATGTTGGATATCTGGGATGTTGATTATTATATGTCTGGGTGTAGTTTTATTTTGGTTATGGAGTTCTATATGCTTCACTAATCCATATGTCAGTTTCCATCCTAATGTTTGAGAAATTTTCAGCTATTACTTCTGTAAATAGCCTCTCGGTATCATTTGTGTTTTCCCTTCTTTTTCATTTATCTCTATCAATCTTATGTTGTTTTTCTTCACATCATTTTGCAGCTATTGAATTGTTATTTCCTGATTCCTTGTTACTTTTAAAAGATCTTTCCTTTCCTGTTCATTAGCTTCAATCTTATCTTTGAGATCTGAAATTCTATCTGCAGTTTCATTGAGGAGGTTTTGGCAACTTTCAATAGAATTTTTGGTTTCCTGTATATCTCTTTGAATCTGCTTCATGTATTGTTTCTTATACTGGTCATTCAGGGATTCTATCTTTTTGGTTTGTTCCTCTAATTTTTAACTATGTCTTCTTTAGATATGTTCAGTATTTCTTTCACTGCTTTTATCATTTCTTCTTTTACCCAGGAAATTTTTTTCTGATTTAAGTTCTTTTAGAGCTTCCCAGAGTTGCTTCTTTATTTCAGTTGATATCATTTCAGGCAACTCAGGTGTATGGCTTATATTTTCTTCTATGTACATGGTTCCTAGGCTTTCTTGGGATGGGCTGGAGGTTTAGAATTGCATTTTGGTCTTTCGTCTTGTCATTTTCCTGTTTCCGCATTTTGAGCAATGTTCCAAAGCTTCCCCCGGGCATGTTGGAAATCACCTCCTGTTCCAGCAGCTATCCTGTTGCAGAAACTATGAACTTCAAACCAGGAATGGTCAAAAGAGATAAATAAGGTCACTACATACTTGTTAGAGGAAAGATTCAAGAGTAAGAGATAATCATAAATATATTTGCACCAAATATGAAATACCCAACTATATAAGACAAATAGTAATAAACATAAAAAATCAAATAAGCAATAATGCAGTTGTAGTGAGGGAACCTAATTTATTTGAGGATAGCTGCCCCTGCTATTTTCTTGGTTCCTGTTGCATGGAAGATTGTTTTTCATCCTTTGACTTTTAATCTATGAGTTTCTTTTTTAGTTAAATATGTCTCTTGTACACAGAATATTGTTGGGTCTTGTTTCTAGATTCATTCTGTTAGTCTGTTTCTTTGATTTGTGAACTGAGGCCATGTACATTGATGGTTATATTTCATATGTATTGGCTTATCTTTATCATGTTATTTTGCTGTTGTTGGTTCCCTGTGTTTTCCTCCTTTTTATTGCTTGCCCTGCCTGGTTATTTCTTTCTGGTGTTGTTCTTGGAATTGCAGGCATTTTTTTTACTATCTAAAATATATTTCAGTACACTTCCTGGTCATGAATGTCTTCAGTTATTCTTTGTCATGGAAATATCTTATTTCTCCATTAAATTTATTTATTTATTTTTGGTACTGGGGATTGAACTCATGACCTTGTGCTTGAAAGGCAAGGACTTATGCCAGTGAGCTAAATCCCCAGCTCTCCATTAAATTTAAAAGACAATTTTGCAGGGTGCCTCAATCTAAGTTGAAAATTGTTTTCTTCTCGGGCTTGAAATATTTTACTCCAAGCTCTTCTTGACTTCAACATTAGTATTGAGAAGTCAGTCATGACTCTAATTGGCTTTTCTTGATAGGTGAGCTGTTTCTTTTCTCCAACAGCTTTTTGCATTCCATTCATATGCTGAATTTTTGGCATCTTGATTATCGTATGTCTGGGTATAGATTTATTTTAGTTAAGACTGTTGAGGGTCCTAAATACCTCGCTTATCTGTATGACAGTTTCTGTTGCCATGCTTAAGCAATTTTTTGGTATTATTTCTGCAAATAGTTTTTAAACGTCATTTGTGTTGACTCCAGTTTTTTCATTGACACCTATCATCCTTATATTATTTTTCTTTGCATCATCTTGGGACTGTCAAATTATTATTTCATAGTCTTTTGTTATTTTTAAGAGATCCTTACTTTCATGGTTGCCTTCCTTCATCCTGTCTTCCAGGTCTGAAAATCTATCTTCAGCTTGATTCAAGCAATTTTTTTTCTAGCTTTTAGTGAAATTTTTAATTTCCTGGATATCCATTTGAATTGGTTTCATGTATTCTAATCATTTCCTGTATTGTTCATTCAAGGTTTCCATCATTTTCCTGTGCTCCTCTTTTTTTGTGTCTATGTCTTCTCTAGCTATGCTAAGCAATTCTTTCATTATGAATATCATTTTTTTAACCTAAGAGATTATTTCTGATATGATTTCCTGTATAACCTCGTGGATTTATTTCTTCATTTGCTATTGTTTCAGAAACCGCAGGTGTGTATCTTCCAGTTTATTTTATATCTATGTCTCCTGTACTTGTTCTGGGAGGGTTGGAGATCTGAGATTGCATTTTTTTTGTCATCATTTTTGCCTATTGGTTTGTATTTTAGTCTTTTATATCTCTCTATTCTCACCTACATCTTGTGTGTACTATTGTCAGGGTCCTACTATGTGACTGGTTTTTTTCCAGTTACCAGTCCTGGGTGAACACAGGCCCACCATGTTCTCCTGGGTAGAAATCAGGGTCCACAGTGCAGTCATATTCCCACTTCTGGGAATACTTTACTAAAATCATATGATTCCTACATGGAAAGAAAAATGGAAGTTGGTCTTCTGGGTAATCACCCCCTGCCACCAAAATTTAAAAAATGTTTCCAAAGAAGAGATTTAAATTGCAGGCATCATAGGTTGTTTCATACATTTTTTTTCATTTTACTTATTCAGGCATAAATCTAATACCTATGTGATCTTCTTGAAATTCCATAATAAAGTCGCTATTTTCTCACTGCTAACATTTAATAGTTCAGGAGAGGCCTAATGTAGTTTTGTTTTTTTTTTTACTTGCTCATGTATGAGTTGGGGTGCCAGGAAACAAATTTAGTCTTCCTGATAAGTCTTCATAGATCTATCTACAACTCAGCAGAAAATGCTGAGCAGAGTAGGAAAATGAGAACTAAAAGATCATACATTTTGTGCTCACATTTTTCAAATGAGTAGATCAGTCTTCAGAAAGCTTCAGTGTTACACAGATATTAATTTGCTGCTATAATCCATTGTCCAATTTTCCATCATTTAATCCAAGTTCTTTTGCTCTTGGAATATCACCTATAATAGGTAGATGAGATTTAAACAATTGTGTATTTAACTTATTGAGTATTTTAAAACTACAACTAGTAAAATAAACATTTGATTTTAGAAACAATTTTTCCAAGTATTAATTTGTTCATTTGGCAGTTATTGAGGGATTCCAATGAATTTGGCAGTATTTGAAACAATTGAGTTGCTAAAGTGAAAAAAAAGAAAAATATTTCCTGGTATGGAATTTACACCAAAATTGAAAATGACAATAAAGGATGGTTACGTAGTATACTAAAGGATAGGGTGATGGAGTGGAAAGGCTGTTGTGATAAGAGAATGTTCTCTGAGGAGGCAACATAAATAGAGCCCAGAACAAAATGAAAGTGAGCTTTTGAATATTCTAGGCAAGAACATTCAGGGAAGAAAGAAAAGTAAACATTACTCATTCTATAAATCCAGCATCCATTCTCTATGCCTTCCTCAATGTTCACTTTAGGCTGTTCCTGTCTTTCTTGCCATCAGGTACCAGCCAAAATTCTTAATCAGAGTGCTGGGTATATGAACTTTACATAGTTACAAAGTTCTTTTACCTGTATCATTGTATTTGATATGCACACCCACTGTGTACTTACTATTAACTTTTTTTTTTTTTTTTTTGGTACTGGTGATCGAACTCATGACCTTGTGCTTGCCAGGAAGGCACTTAAGCCATTGAGCTAAATCCCCAGCCCACTTTCTATTAACTTTAAGGAGAAAAAATTAAGTTTTAGGGAAGCTAAATGATTAACTTTAAAACATTCAGTTAATAAACACCCATCAGTCTGATATAGGAAGACTGGAACATTTGAGGAAGTAAGAAAAAGAAAACATTAAAAGTTTACTTTTATTTATTTTTTAATGTTACTAGGCACAAGTTTTACCACAGTCAAGTTAGTATATAAAAGTTAACCTTAAATCCCTGTCATGTGGACTTGGAATCCATATTCATCTTCTTAAACCATACTTTCTCATCCATAGCTCAGCAGTCTAAAGGAAGTTCATCAGGTGACTGAAAGACAAAAAAATAGAGCAAAACAAAACAACCCCAATAATTTATTCTGAGAAATAAAATTTATTGAGATGTACTACGGTACTCACAAGGGAGAATAGAGTTAACTGACACAGAGAAAGTTCTACTAGAAGAATTTTTATCAGTCCAACAGTACTTCCTTAAATATCCACAAGGAGTGCGTGCTTTTCAACACTGTTTCTTGGAAAATCCATGATGGATGTGTGCTCAACAGCACTGGCTCCCAAAATCCATAAGGACCTGTATTTTACAATAGCATCACATCCACCAGGCTTACATTATCAACAGAAGCACTGTTTGAAAGTTCCAGTGGGGAAGGATTGGATAAGTGTTTGTCAGAAAGTACTTGAACTGTTCACCGGTAGCCAACAGGACAGTAGCACTATACGGATGCCCTGTCCCACGACAAATTACAACATGGAGACAATTTTGTAAATTAAACTGTACAGCAGTGACATTACTAGTTTTCGGTGTTTTGTTGCCTAACATTTCAAGGAATAACCAAGTTAACATATATTCAGAGAGCAGTGTTTAGTACTTTGCTTAGTTCCTAGTGTCTTTCAGATAATATTCATCTAGGCAGCTCATTCTCTGTGTTCTTTCAGTGTCACTGTGATTTGATAAGAGACCTGGGAATGCAAAAGGGCATTTCAAGGACATGTACTAAAAGCTCTGCTTTTCCAAGAGGATGCTATACATAATGTTCAAATAACAACAGTAACAAGAATAATAATTCCACATAACATGATACTACTCTTCTACATAATTGGAAACACACTAATCTCTTCCCCAGAAGAGGAGATAAAGTCTTTATTTGATGTTTAGTCTTTTCCTTATAGCTTATTATATGTATATACACACATAAACTCATTCATAACAAAGCGAGAAATATTTGTGAAAATTGCAGTCAGTTTCTGTAATTGGTCCTCTAGTCACAACTAAATTTATAATTGCCTTCTTTTATTACTCATTCTCTTTTTCTTCTGCCTTCATCAGGTACCTCATGTGGTTGTGTTTCTTTATTCAACAGAGTAACTCAAATCCTCACTACCAAAAAGTTCTAGAACTATTTATTAGTAGTTCTGACTGGATTAAACTGTAGCTTTTCACTCACTTAGATCACAGAATATGTTGTTATCAAGAGAGGCCCTGACCAATGGTCCTGACTAATCAACCCAATCAAGTGCAACACTCACAACTTTACCTGTTGACTCAGAAGCACAAGAAATCACATATGGCTGACTGGTATTTTTAGCTTCAAGTTCAGTGGAAACACTGTTGTGTCTCCCAGTAGAAGCATTCTTTCCCATAAGCAAAGCTTCTAGACCTGCAGACATAATGGCACAGGAATAAGAAACTAAAATTTTGATAGTGAATCGCTCGGGGTACAAGTGATTGATGTCACTCCTACTGACTATCCTTGACACTTGGTTTTGTGAATCCTGGCTGTCAGAGTACTAGTACATGTCAGATACTCACTCAGAGCCTATACAGACTTCTGAAGAAACTTGCTCAGGCCTGAAAAGTACTGTTGCCAGTTTGGTAACAATAATTGTCATTGAAAGATCATCCCACCATTTTATAAACCCAGGTAATTCAGAATTATGCAGAGCATGTAAAACCTATCAATTTCATGAGAAAAAGCCCATTGACACACTTCTTAGGCTCAAGGTGAGATCCTTGATCTGAAGCCGTGCTATATGAAATGTTACAACAGTGGGTAAAGCACTCTATAAGATCATAAATAGGGATTTTGGCCAAAGCATTGTGTGCAAGGAAGGCAAACCTGCATCCAAAGTAACTGTTTATTTTGGAAAAGATAAAATTCTGCCTCATCTGCACTGGAAGTGATCAACTGTAGTCAGTCTGGCACCAACATCTATTTGACCATCTGAGAGGACTGTGTCATATATGAGACTCACTATTTGTCTCTGATACTGGCTAATTGGACACTAGCTAGTCATTATTGCCAGGTTGACATTGTTAAGTTGAAGACTATGATGAATATGTTGAAACCATGCATAACTTCCATCCTTGCCACCCTGGTCAACTTATTCATAGCACACTGGACAATGACATGAGTAGCTGGGGTAGAGACTGACTAGTACTCATAGAATGGGTCATCCTATATATTTCAATATTAAAATCCTCCTCTGGGGAGATCAAATTTTATTGACAAAAGCATCTGTATCCTTTCTACCCATTCAGAAAGCTTTGTCTATGACTTTTCAAAAAATTTACCACCGATTTTTAAATCATTTTCCTCCCAAGCCTCTGATCATTCCGCCAAGCTACTAGTTACTCAACGTGAGCAGGTTTAAATTTCTGCTTTCTGAAAAGATCTCTTTTTATCACTGTCCTTCAGGGATGTCCCAGAGGAGCTGTAGTTTGTAGCTGTCCACTTTTTCACGGTGCTTGTATATTTTGCAAAGCCATTTGTGAACTGGGATTTAATTTCTCTTACTCTGTCATCTGATTATAGGAAACTTCCTGTGATGCTCTATGTACTGGCTGAGAGACAGCAGATAATGTAGCAGAGGTGGAAACTGGGCATTTGGGTCACTTCTTCATGTGACATATTTGCCATTTCTAGGCAATTTGGGTCCTTCCAATATATACCACTTCCATTTGATGATAGATCGAGTAAATACCACTTGTATTTGTATGTCTAACTTTCTGGATTAATGTTTAGTTTTTCAAATCAAGTATATAATAATACATTCTGAAGCTTATTATTTTCTAAGAAAGTCTTTATTTTGTCTTATTTTTTGAAAGCTAACTTTAATAGATATAGGATTCTTGTTTGCTAAGCTTTTCTTTAAGCATTTTCAATATTTTCCCACTTCCTTTTGCCTCTAGGGTTTTTTTTTTTCTGCTTTGCCCTGGTTCCTGTGTAAAGAATGATTTTCTTTCTCTTGCTGCTTTCAACTTTTTTCCTTCCTTGAATTTCACCATTTTTTATTTGATATATCTTTTTAGAATGTGTTTTCATGGTTATTCTATTTTAATTTATTATAATACCTAAACATATAGTTTATTGGATTTTTAAATAAATGTCCGAAGTTTGTACCTATTATTTCACGCTTAATTATATGCATTACTCCTTTTTATTTATTCTCTCATTACCATTACGCATAATGATATGTAGATAATGAGGTCCAATAGTTGTTTTGTGTGTGTGTGTGTGGTTTTTGTTTTGTTTTGTTTGTTTGTTTGTTTTTTCTGTTTGTACTGGCACCCAATAGGTTTTTCTTCTTCATTCTGGCAAGAAAATGGCACAATGTCTAAAGGGTCAGTTTTTCCACTGAAACAAGTTGTCACATACTGACAGACTACTTTGTCAATACTCTAGAATTTAATCCAAACCATACAGGCAGAAGACTGCTCACTGAAGAAAAAGTCAGCTGGAACTTGGGAAGAGAATTTTGCAGTGACTTTACCCATCTAACTGCGATTCACCATTCCCCAGGCCAGACGTGCAATGACAGCTGTAGCGAGGGTAGCCCACATTCTTGGAATGGGTTGCTGGTGCCAGGAGTCTAATACACACATTGTTCTTAAAAAGCTGCAGTTGGACCTGACTGGTATTTCCAAGGAATCAAGTCAGAGCATGACCTTTGTTTTGCCTCCTTATTGTCGCGGAGAGTCTTTCCAGCCTGCTCAAAATAGAATACATGAACCAGATCCAGACACCATGTAATTTTTAAAAGAACAAAGAGAACAGCTTGAAGCAACATAAAATATGTGTATAAGATATCATCAATGAGATTAAAGACTACTTTGTATTCTCAGCATTAGAATAGTACAAAAGAGGCCCAAGGATTTTCTCAGAAATGTACAAAGACAAACTTTCATGGCAAGTCCAGTAGCAAGTTTGATTGAGTGACTGAGCCTATGACTTTCTGAATGCTCTAGCTGCCCGTTGCTACCTTGTCATTCTGGCTTTCTAGTGAACTGTTCTGCCTCCACCACAGCCAAGGTTCAAGCCAGCCTAGGCACAGCTCATGCCAGCGGCAGCAGACTTTGACATCCACAATGTGGTCACTTTAAAAGTGTACAAAATTCAAATCTTAGGGAATCTTGGTGACCTCCATTAAAAATTCAAATGCAAATCTAGGGAAAGGAAAACCAGGCAGAAGTTTGCCCCAGAATTCCCACATAGAGTCTTCACTGAAAAAATGCTTACGAGAGCCATGTTGGAGCTGAAGCTTGGCCTCTAGACAGATAGAATCTTCAGCAATAGGTCATGTGAGTTTTTTACATGCACTGGAGACCACACATGTGCTCCATGACCAATGAAGTCATAGGAATGGGACATCCCACACTCGTGGGGGTCCATCTGCCACCACAGTGTGCACAGGATGCTGGACTTGGAGCTTTAGGATTCAATGCCTTCCACTCTATGTTTTGGTCTTGCTGTGATTTGTGGGGGTTTTTTCAGCACATATCAAGGAATATTTACTTTATCCCTGTCTCTTTACTTTATCCGATACTAGTTAGTACATTTTTTATCTTTGTTGTACTTGGAAGTATATAACTTTTCTTTTCTTTTAAAAAAAACAGGTTCCCAATTGAAAGATTTTACCTTGATTCTCAGATGAGACTTAGGACTTTGCAATTTGAATGATGCTGGAATGAAAACCTTGGGACTGTTTGGGGTATAGTAAATGTATTTGAGACAGACAAAAATGTGAATATGAGGAGGTTAAAAACAGCTTTTGCCACTGCATTTATATGTTGAGAATTTGGTCCCCAGTGTGGTACTGTTGAGAGGTGATGGGACCTTTAGGAGGTGGAGCCTAACAGGACATTCTAGGTCCTCAGGAGTGCTGCCCTTGGAAAACACTGATATAGTTCTCGTGGTCCCTCATTAGTTCTCATGGAGAAGGCTATTATAAAAACAGCAAGATTTGTCCTTCCTCAGTCTCTGCACTACTGTTTTGCAATGCAATCTCTCTTTCACATGTTCCAGCCATAATACTGAATACTATGAGTTCCTCACCAGAGCTAAGATGAACCCAGTACCATGACTTGACCATCGACACCTATGTACTAAATAAACCTCTTTGTATTATTAAGTGTCCAGCCTTGGTTATTTTCTAAAGGTTCTTAAAATACACTAATACATTGAATAATGTAATTATATAGATTAAATATATAAGTCAGTACTAACATATATTTTGGGTTTGTAACATCTCTTTTTATATCCTCAAGATGGCCAATTAGGAGAAGACAGGATGGGCCAAACAGATGAATACAATCAATGTTTTGTGAATGCTATGCTCACTTTTGGCAAGAAGGAAGTTTCCAGTGCTTATTGTTAAATCTTTGTAATTCTGGCTTATTCTAATAAAGCCACTTAACCTGTTTTTTTTTTTTTAATCCCAGATTTTTTAAAAACTTTTTTAGAAAATAAACATTTACATAATCATCAACTCCTTTATCTGTCATTTTACTTTCTGCCATTTTAGTTAGTTGTGATCAACTGTGATGAAAATATTATGTGGAAATTTCAGAAATAAACAATTTTAAGTTGAGTGGTGTTCTAAGTAGCACGATGAAATCTCTGGTTGTTTCACTCCATCCTTCGAGGACACAAATCATCAGTTTATCCAGCATATCCCAGAAGTTCATGCTACTCACCCATGGCCATGGTAGACATCTTGACTGTTAGACCAGTTGTCACAACGTTGCCATGCTTTTAGTTAATAACGGCTCCAAAATGTAAGAGTAAACTGCTTCCTTTAAGTGAAAAGTTGAAAGCTTTCAATATAATGAGGAAAGACAAAACAATAATATATCATCATTGCTAAGATCTACAGTAAGAAAAAAATCTTCTATTCATAAAATTGTGAAGGAAAAAGGAATTCGTGCTAGTTTTGCTGTTGTACTTTAAATTACAAAAGTTACAATAGTCAGAGTACATGACAAGAACTAGTTATTGTTAATATCTTTCTATACAAATTTATAACTTAAACTTTATCATATACACATATGAAGAACACATTATATATGATTCAACACTATCTGTGGTTTCAGACATCCGGTGGGTGGAGGTTCTTGAAATGAATCCCCCGTGAATAACAAGGACTATTCTAATTTTTCATAAAATTAGTAAGGTGACATTAATTTTTTCTTTGAAATGCTTTTATTTCCTTTCTTCTCCTTTACTCAAATTATTTCTTCCTGCATTTAAAAAAATTCTGATAGTATTCTTAGTGTCTAGTACAGGTCTGAAAAAACAGCACCTTTCAATGTATTCTTGTTAGCTGAAGTAGACTAAAACATTAGTTTATACAAGTAAAAGGTAGCTTATCAAAAATTTTCTCAGTGAAAGGGGAAGCAAGCTATGACAAGCCCAATAAGAAACTGTTCCTGGAGAAAGTATAGGCTGTGAAAGTGTTTTTGAAAATGATGAAAGTGTGAAAAGTTTTAAGTGAATAAATTAATATGTCATAAAATTGTTGACTGTTGGATTTAGGAAATGTTTCACCCTTAATTACTGAGAAACAGTAAAAGACTAATGTTGCATTATCAAGTGAAGACATGTTTCTTCTTTATTGAAAATCTTGCAGCTCCTCACAGAAAATTCTGTGACTCGTTTGGGATAACTAGCGAATGATTCAAAGTTAAAGGAAATTGTTTCACCTCCTTCTAAATTTTTACTATTTCTGGTGATAATCCAGTGTGATGAGACATAGGAATGAGGTAACAATTTCAGAATACTTTTTTTGTAAAGGCAAGTGCAGGAAAAACACTGAGATGCATTAAGGTCCACCTTCTAACTATTCCTTTTATTTCAAGTTCTTTGCACATATGAATGCCCAAAGATTTGGTAGGTACTTCATTAAAACTGAGTGAGACTTGCTCATGAATTCCAGAAAATATCAAGAATACAGCCTTGTAGACTAGATTCCACATGTTTTATTGGTATCAGTTTCTTCTTTTTAAAATAATAAATTTTTTCATTAACCAGGATGCAGTGTGTCTCAGAAATAATGCAAGTGGACTCTCATGCATTTATATTCTCATATTCCATAGAACTCCCTCAAATACCAAACTTCTTTTCACTGTTTGTCTCTTAAGCTTTCTTTCTCATAAGCTTTGATTTCTTTCCTTCCCTTTCAATCCCCTTTTCTCTGGGATGGCATCTTACTCCCACCATCATCTATAGTCAGCTTCACTCTGCATATTGACTATGTACATGGACTTCAATTTTCCAGATATATTCAAATTTAGGATATTTTTCTCAATTCCATACCTACCACCATTACTACTTTTGAATTTTGCTGTCATCTGGAACTGCCACATCTTGGAAGTATTATTTTAGGTTTTTCCCTAACACAAAGTATTAATTGATCATTATAGGAATTTTGAAAAACATCACTTAAGATCTTATGATCTAAATGACATCAGGTCAGTTGGTGTCACTACTGCAATTCAAAATTTTGAATCTGTCTTAAATCAGCAAATAATAATTGCATATATTCTTTAGACTAAAACATGATGTTTCAATGGATGTTTATATGTTAAATTATGAAATGATTTTTAAAAGTTAATTACATCTGTTCCTTGAATATGTTTTGTAGTCAAAAAAATCTTAACTAGAGAATCCAAAATTGAGGAAGGACTTACTCCTTGTTGGCTTCCTCCACTCATTTTATGGGCCTGTTTGGCTTTGACCCTAACCACCCTCTAACTATTCTACCCTTTTCACAACTTTCTATCTTCAAAAAATTTTGACATCCCTTCTCTGCTGTGTCTTAATCTGCTTGTCTTTATAGAATGTTATTTCTTTTAGTGTTTTGGGGAAAGGATTAGATACAACAGTGTATTTAATCTGCCATGAATACTACATTAAATTTCTTAGCTACAGCTAATTGCTCCTCAAAGAAGTCAGTTTTTCACTTGCTCCATTTTACTATTATTATTCTGTCCACTTTAAACCCCTAGTGTTTCTCTACTTTTGGTATCTCACCCCATTACTAAAAGATGTAAATGAGCTAATACAATTTACATATGCTTTTATTAATACTGCCAGCTTCTCATAACATGATGTTTCTATTAACCTTTTTAAGTTTCCCTGAGTCCTCTTTCTTAAAATTTCCTTCATGTCAAACAGGAAATGATAGTAATAAGAGCAATTTTCATGTGATATTTTGACTAGCTATATACCAATTTGAAAGCATCTGAAGCAACATGTTCCTTCAAGCAGTGTTTGAAGCATGTTTGTTTTTGTTTTTGTTTCTTTCCTCTCTGTGTAGCTTATCCAATCAGAAAAAACAGTCCAGTAAGAGAGAATTTTGAAGTACCCTCAGTATCTGTTTTTGTCTCCTTTGAATACTCAAGCTTTACTGAAATTGTCAGGAATCGCATATTTACTTCAGGTCTTTAAGAACAACTACCCTAGATTTTTATGGAATAGGAAAGTAAATATCAAATATAATTGATCCACTTTTGGGAATACTCCACTAAAAGCATAACCACCTTCTTCCCGTTTCATTCCACTGTTGCATTCTGTGACTGTCCATGTATCATTTCCTATGGCTGCAATTATTTGTTTCCTTGTTTTATTTTTTTACTGTTTAGAGATTATTATCAATGTCTGCTAAAGAGATTTCAGTATTTAAAAAAAATCTTTGTTAGTTGATTTATAGGCAAACCCTTATCTAACTTGGCTTTCTTCCAAAAATTCTAATTGTCTTCTACTTTCTAATGGCATTTGTAGTGGCTTTGCTCTGCAATCTGGGTGGTTTCTGTTTGGTTCCTTCACAGGCTCCTCAAGACCATTTGTAATTCATGCTAAGACAACAGAAGCACTTACATCTCCTTCTGCAGTCAGAGTTTAATTGCGATTTGGGACTGTGCAGGAAAAAAAGATAGAAAAAAAGTCTTTCTTGAATAGAATAAGGACATCATGGTGTTTCCAATATTATCCATTAAATATTTCCCCATGTCACTCCACTTCCCTGGAGAACTGCTCAATAATCATATTAAATCCATGCCTATATAAGTATTCAAAACTTACATACTCAAGAATTTGGTCACAAAGATGAAATATAATGTGGTTTACAGGCAACTGGAAGCTGTGGTCTGTAGGGATGATTTTAGTCTTCTCAGTCTGATCAGAACAGGCTGAAAAGTACCTTACTGCAGCTGAAAGAAATATTTTCAAGGACTACTGTGAAAGAAGTAAATGTCCTAGTATTATGGCTTCTTCTCAGAGCTATAGTTGTACATAACTCATATCTAAACATCTGATGTGTCTCCCCAAACATACTACTTGCCCCTCCTTTCACTTTGACCAGGTAATGGGGATTTCTGCCCTGAGATTTAGCTGGCACTTTCTTCCAAGACACAAAGCTCTCTATTTTGAAAATCATTATATATTTGATATTATATCAACTAGTATTTAGCAGTATATTTTTGTCACTAATTTTTGTTTCTAGTAACAATCTTCTGGCTTAGAAATTTCTACTATGAGAAAATAAAACTAACCAAAACAGGCAATGTTATCTGTTCTTTTTTTCCTCTATTTGCACAGCTCATTAATTCTTCTTTACATCTGCCCAATGGTTTATTTTTCCATTTGCTTGCTTAGTATAAATGGGTGGTTTATGTTACCTGAGATTATAATATAGATGAAATAAAACAAAAGGTTAAATTTAACAAGAGAGGTTAAGTTTCAAAAAGTAGTTGTTTCTTCAGTCTTAAGTTTTGACTTTATAGAAGAGATAGTTACGTGCTGTGGTGAAATGTCATCAATCATGGATGAAAGTTCAGGTTCATGGCACAGGTCTCGGATATGACTGTGTATCATTTTGAGTTTGAAAGTTGTTTCCATAGAAGGTGAGTCATTGGAGTATCACAGACTACATAAAAATATCTGCTTATGAAGCCCTGGAGGCATATTCTGAAAGGATGGAGGGGAAAAGAAAAGAAATATAAGCCTTGAGTAAAATTTTAAAGAATAGTCCTTTAAGTGAAAAAAACTCATGGATGGTTTGAAAGAAAACTAGGGATCTGATGGCATACATGAAAGAAAAAAATGCTTCAAGAACAAGATGATGAAAATTATAAAAGGCTGTTGAAAGATTAGGAGGAAATGTTAGCCTTTAATTTTGCATCATCAATTTCATGACTTCCCCAAAATCATGCAATAGCTGAAGACAGTGCCAGGATTGTTGGAGACCACTATGAAACGGCTCTGAGCAGGATTTAAATTTTATTAATTGGCTTTCCATATTTATCTATGAGTCTGTCCTAGGCCTCGGCCCCTTACCTGGCAATGGGAACTGATTCATAATAAGTGAACCTCTATGAATCACTGATCCTGGCTGAGACTTGTAGTAGTCTGTGAGGCCAGAGTCACCTCAAAGGGCAAGATAAGGCCACAGATGCAGACACTTGACTTCAACCCCAATTAACAAGATAGAGACTGCAGCTGAAGGAATTTCACTCCTGCAGTGTCACTCCTACCATAAATGTCATTTGGAGATAGGACAGTTCTCCTAAATTGGCATAATTTGCTACTTGGAGAAGTCTTTGAAGAGACTCCCAAGATCCTGCTCATTTCCTGTGCTTTCCTCACTTTCTCCACCTTTCATCCTTGGACCTATAAAAGTGGAATGATCCAGAAAAGTCTTTGCCTTAGCCCTCAGAGTTGCAAGCTTAATTAATGGGTTTGACCCTCCAGGAGCCCTAAAAAAAATCACACAACTGTCTCTTTTTTATTTAAACTCAGCCATACACTCATTTGGGAGATTGGGGATCTAGGGCAGGACCCAATACGGAATGACAACTAAGATTATTTGAAGATATTCTTTAAAATTATGGAAAACATGTTCTCTGGTTGAATAAATGGGGGCCAACTTAAGGAGGAATTTGAAAAGCCTGTCTAAATTTCACCCTCAATCAAAATAGCACTGAAGATACAATGTAATTGTTAGTCATAGAGGAGTTGAAACTATTATAAGGGAAAACAAATATAGAACTATTGAACACATATATGTTTATTAGTCAGGAAAATATTGGTCTACAAATTAATTATATATTCTTCAAAAATCACAAAAGCAACATATAATTTGTGAGAGCTACCACCATGAAACTAATGTTGCAAATGGTTCAAAAATATTGCAGTTGGTTTTCCAGTAATTTGTACCAACTAGATATCTTCCCAAAGCCTCATTCACTCATACCTTGGGCTTTTGGGAGGTAACTGAATCATGTAGGTGTGATACTCATCAGTGGATTAGGATGTAAGTTACTGGAGGAATACCTGGAATGTTATATCATTCTCCCTCCTCCCTTAATCCTTCTGCTTCCTGTTCCTATGCCATGAGCTGCCTCTCCTCTGGCAAGCCCTGAGCATGATGCTTTGCCTTGTAGCCAGCCAACTATCAAATGAAACTTCTAAAAAGAGTGAGCCAGAATAAACCTTTCCTCCTTTAACTTGCAGGTGTTAGGTATTTCATCCAAGCAACAAATAATTAAGGCAGATTTGAGTACCAGAGAAATGCAGTCATTGCTGTTATAGACAGCTAAGTTAGGTAGAAATTTTATAGACAGTCGTATAAGGCCAGGTCCACAAGGGAGTCAGTGAAGAGGATGAGATCACATTAAAACTGTGACTGGGGGAACATCTATTGGAGGCTAGGTCTCAAGATAAAGATAGAAGACTACTGCTACATACCTCTCCAAAGGATGAGATAAATGGTATCACCTGATCTAATAAAGTCTAGATAGACATCAGTAACCCCAATGAGTGACCAAGACCTCCTAATCCATTGCTTCCTAAAAAAGGTCTTTGTTCTTTCCATGTACACTTGCTACATGATCCACTTCCCCACTGGATCAATATTAACTGAGTGGCTATATTTGTAATCTTATTGGTTGTTCATATTTTTGACCCTCCTCATGATTTTGTGCCTACCTTGTGGTTTTGCTCTATAAAAATTCCATTGAAAAGCAGGCTCATTGACAACCCACTTTTTAGTTCCCTCCTGCCTCTCAGGAACTATCTCAATAAATATTTCCTACTCTTAACCTCCATTGTTCCTTAGATTTATTCTTCTATTTGGGGAAACATGAACTCAGTGGATCTGACATCTAGCAGGTTGAGAACTGTATTATTTCCTCTATGTCACTGTGAATAACTGACCAGATGGCTCATGGAAAGAATTTGAAAATGATTACTGATACTGGCTGGAGAAGCAGCCCTGGAATGCTATAAACTGAACTTGATAAGAGGTTCTAGTCAAAACCCAGAAGACAAAAAAGTTCATAATAATGCAGCAGATAAAGAGTAGGCTCAAGAACTTTCATTTGGGAAGAAATCCATTGACATCTGGATTCCAGACCATATGTGTTATGCTCTGAAAGAAACTTGGTCTGCATTCTGCTCAAGTGTGAAGACTTTCCAAGAGACTGAGATTAAAGATGGTAGACTAATTAGTTTGGTAAAGAAAATTTCAAGGTAATCTAACATGGAGGCTGTAGTTTGTGTACTTTGAGGGGCTTTTAGCCAACTCTACCTTGAGAATCAAGAACAAAAAATACAACTGAATGATTTAAAAAGTTTGGAGTTTGGCCAGAAAGGAAGCTCAGGTAAAGTTGGGACCTAAAAATTTGGAAGGAAGGAGATCTTGTTTGCTGAAAAGATTAACATTAAAAGGAAGCCCAGTACTTTACAGCAAGATAACTGGAAAAACTGCATCACAGAAAACAACACGCTCTTCCTTTTACAGTCTCTACAGTGCTAGGCTGAAAGACTTTCCTTTGAGGACAGAGCTCTGGGCGCCCTGTTAGAGAAGAGCTGCTTAAAGAGCTGATTCTCACGGTTTCATTTCCCCATGCTCAGCTATCCAAGCACTTGGAAAACTATGTACCCTTAATAAAAAAGACTGAACTACTGCTTCAACTAGTGGTAAACCATGGTGTCATCCATGTGGTCCTGATTTCATGCAATTGCAGACAGCAAGAGTTGTGGAGATTGGGAGGCTTCCACCCAGATTTCACAAAAAGACCTCCTAGGAGGCTAGGCAGAGTGCCCCAGAGAAAACTGCATGAATCTATAAGAGGGAAGTTAAAAGCACAACAGAGACCCAAGGATGTTAGAAAAGCCAGGACCATGGATCACCAAAGGAATACTTCAAGGAGTGAGTGAAACCAACCCAATGCAGAGGCCACAAGGGTTACAACCACCTGCAGTATTGTAGAGGCAGAGCTGTACACATCCTTTGGAGTTCACATCTCACCACAACTTGCCCTCAGTGCTGGACATGGAACTACAGGGTTTAATTTTTGCCCTATTGGATTTGGGTCTTGCTTTTGCCCCATTCTTTTCTAGTCTCCTATTTCTCTCTTTAGGAATGGGAATGTTTAACCTGTGGTTTTCTATGTTGGCAATTGTTAACTTTCTTTTTATTTTTACAAGAGCTCAGAGAGAAGAAATTGACTTAAATCTCAGAAGAGACAAGGGAGCTGGTGTTTTCACCAATGCTTAAACTATTAGCAATTTGGAATGCTGTGGTTTATATTTAGATGTTCCCACAAAGCCCCATGAAATAATATTTACAACTGCTGGGGAGTGATTGGAACATGGGAGTATGTTACTTATCAGTGGATTACTGTACTAATGATTTTATTGCTAAATGTGATGTTGAGAGATAAACCCTGGTTGAAAGAGGTGAATCAATGAAGGTGAGACCTAGAAGGTGCATCTCCTTCCCTCTTTTTTTATCCTCTCTCCCTCTGCTTCCTGCTACAATGCTATGATCTGTTTCCTCTATTTCATGCTACCCTGCCTTGGAGCCTGTGTTAGTTACTTTTCTCATTTCTGAGACAAAATACCTGTCACCCAAAAGTTAAAGGAGGAAATTTTATTTAGCTTATAGTTAATAGAGGTTTCAGTCCATAATCAGAAGGCAGGTTGGCATGAAGAAACAGTTTGTGACCAGCAGAAGGTAGCAAAAACAACCAAAGGAGCAGACAACACTTTTTCTCTCTTTATATTGCCTACAGACTACTGGGATTAGGGCCCTGGCAAACTAATCAGTGTACTGATACAATAATCTCATACCCTTAATCCCAGCATCACAAACTCTAACTTCAGCCACCTCTGAAAGCCCCCACCTATGATTGCATGAGGCTTTGAGGGAGCATCTAGACCCAAAATATAACATTCCACCCCTGACCTCTCAAGACTCATGCACATTCCTTTACACAGAAAGTATGTAATCTATCTCCAAGAGTAGCTATTAAGACTTAGGCAACTTTTAAAGTCTAAGCCACAAGTATCCTCTGGGATTTAAGGAAAACTCTTAGCTGTGAACAAGACCCTGTACAAATGAAAAGAAAGTTAAACACTTCCAACATTCAAAGGCACAAGACAGACATTTCCATTCCAAAAGGTACAAAGGGAAATAGACAGGAACAGGACCAAAGCAAACCCCAAATCCAGCAGGTCAAATATTAAGTCTGGTAGTGCTAGGTTCAGTATCTGAGGAAAGATGTGAATTCTAGAGAGCTTGAGTGTCTCAGCCTCTATGGCTCTGCTGGTGGTTGTAGTTCCCAGGCTTCTCTCTTGGGCCAGCTCTGCTCCCTCCTTACTGTTTCCCTTTGACAATCCACATTCCTGGCTTCTTCAAACTTCTGGACCTTTGGCTTCACACTTACAGCTTCACACAGTGGCCTTTTAGGAGCACACTGCCTGGCCTGCTGGGTCATCTCCTGAAATCTGAGTAAAAACTTTCCTACTTCACAACTCTTGCATTCTGCATGCACCTAAAACCACCACCCTGTGGATACTGCCAGTTAGAGCAGTAGCTAGACTTCCTTCTCTCTTGGCTGTAGCATTCAAGATTCCATGAAGCAAATCCCAAAGAGCAATGCCCCTACACTTCTGCTGAAACGTGGTCTTCTAAGACCATCTTCTCAAAGCAAAATCTTTCACTTTTGCAATTTTGAGGCAGAAAATGATGGAGTCATGCTACTTCTTGTGATATCCTCAAGCCACCTTTTCTATTCTGTTCCTTCTCAGCAATAAAAATTTCCTCTCCTCTATTTTGCAGTCCACAGCTTTACTGGTGCTTTCTTTTTGGCCAAACTTAAAATGCTTTAAATCATTCTTCTGAGTTTTTGCAGTTGATTCTCAACATAAATCTGGCTTAAAAAAAATCATAGCCATGCCACCACCTCAACATTAGGCTGCCTTGAAATGCCTTCTGTAAGATTAATTAGTCCTCTGCCCTTAATCTCAGTCTTAGGCAAAGTCTTTGGACCCAAGCAGATTACAGACAAACCTTCTGCTAAAGCATAACACGTAGTTCAAGCCAATAAAGCCTGATTAGAGAGATGAAGGAAGGCATGAGAGACAGGATATTTCTGTGAGAAAATTAAGGGAGTCCACTGGAATGAAGCCCTGAACTGACTTAATGTCTCAGTTTTATTGAGAAACAAACAAAAGCATTGTGTTCTACTGAACACAAGTGCATTTTTTAGATTAGAAGGACATGACCAAAATTATACCTAGTTGTTAATTTAATCAAAATTTCTTGTAGGATGTTCCTCCTTGTTTTACTAACCAGGCTTGCCCCTCCCCAAGATGGCAGCCCTGAGTCAATGTAAACAGGTTCTAATACCTTGAGTGTGGCAAGGAGCTCCACAGTCTGGAGTTGAGCAGCCAGTGCAGACTTTCTTCCCAACACAGTTCTGAATCACCTGGTCAGGTAGTCACAGTGATAGAGGTTAAATAGTTCAATTCCCACCTTATTAACTTTCATATGGAAATTATTTTTAGTTTCAAAATTAATTTGTAACAGCATTGATAATTTTGTTGGTATCAAATTGGATTTCAGTTAATCTTAGTTAATTTCTAAATACTATCTGTTCATCTCCTTATTTTGGAGTTAGTGAAAATTTATTCAAACTGCCATATACTTGATTTGAAAACAATGTTAAATACATACTCAGCATTTTTATCAAATGGATTTGAATCTTTAGTTCATCATTCACCATTATACTGCCCCATGATAAAATGTGGTAAAATTTTCAATTCATTGATTTTATATTTACAGTGTTTTGAAACTTTTCCTAAAGCATTCTAGAAAACAAATCAAATATTCATATTTGGTGAATATTAATGGTACTTAAGTATTTGCTTAATTAAAATACAGTATTTTAAGATTACTGGTGATTATCTTGAAATGACTGGACAGATTTTACTGATTTTTCACATCACTGCATTCACTGATTGTTTTACAAATGGGTAAAAGGGTTGCTTTCTTGGAAAACAATTTTCTTGTGACTTTGCATTGAAGAAGTATAAATCTTTTGTAGTTATTCAAGAATACTGTTATTAATGACTGTCAGGATAATTTGGTAATATTTTCCCATCAATAAATTGAAAATATTTCTTAAAATTTGGGAATAATTCTATGTTGTCAGAATCACTCCAACTTACACAGAAACTAGATACACATATCTGAACTTCTCTCAGTCCATTGCTCAAAATCCTCAAATTTTCATAACTGTTCTGTTTCTTTCCTCTTGTCCCCTGATCTATCAATTCTCTTATTTTCAGACTATAGTATATATCTCTGTGCTCTCTTGCCGGAATCCAGCTGCAGCAGGGCTAGGGTTTCCCAAAGGTGGACAGGGAGTCGGCGAGTGAGAGACAGAAGACACTGCACACCAGTCTGTGAGTGAATCTGAATCCCCTTTTATTTTTAGAAGCTGGAGTATGTATTTGCTAACCTTTGGCAGCAAACCCCCCCCCACCCCCAAGCATGAAGTGCCCCAGGCTTAGGGCCAGGCAGGGACAATCCTAAACAATAGGTTTTAATTAACCTCAACTCCAAGCAGGAAGCGCCCCAGGCTCAGGGCTGGGCAGGGACAATCCCAAGCAATAGGTGTCAATTAACTCTTCTCACCTTTGTAACATCTCAATCTTGTTACTTAGTTAGCTTGGGAAATGTAAGCCGATGCACCTAGATGCCTGCAGGAGGGAGAGATGTGTGAGGCTATTGTGTGGCTCCCTACATTGTTTCCCTTATCACTTATGGGAGTATGGCAGTCCCTGTGAGGACAGCGCCTGTCTTAGGTCAAGGACTCTTCATATGAACCCAACCAGGCCTTACCCATCATGGGCCTGCAGGACAGCAATTGGTCCTGTGCCTGTCTTAGGCGGCTGGTGGCATAACATATGTGTCCTAGTTGCCCGTCTTTGGCTGCCTGTCCAGTGTCTCAGGGCAGTTGTCTCACAGGAACCCCGCAAATCCTCCTCCATGAGCTCTCCCATTTAAAGCCTCTGTATAAACTCTCTCACACTACTCACAGAAGGCAAAACCCCACAACCAGCCCTCACAAAGGGGTTATCTAGAGGGCCTCCAGCAACCCCCCTGGAGTCTCCATTCTCGACTCCATATTGAGCATTACATAAAAACATACACATGTGAACTACACAAATTACAATTATCAGCACAAAACATTCCAAGATCCCCACGCCCAATACCCACATGCGGTGTCCTTTTCCTGGAGAAGCGATTCCTTGAAGCACTCTCCTCCACCCATGGACCTTGTCACAAGGCATGAATGGACGGAAAAGGGCGCCGCGCTCTCTTGTGTTTCTGGCCTAAATAAATAGCAACCAGTATTGACCAATCCATTTTTCTTTCTCATTTTAATATTTGTACTCCACCAATGGCATGTTTTTAAAATGTATTCAGAGAGAGAAAATGCTCCTATATTTTGTCTCTGTTCATTGCTATTTCCATATTAAGTTACACTATTCTGAATATATAACTTCTTTGTCTCCTGAGGTCTCTTTATTCTCCAATCATTCTGTTGTTTCAACTTTCAATTATCACGCAATGAGAAAATTTCCTCTTCCATAAATACTTTATGGTTTTTGGCGTGCACCACATCTTTCCCTGCTATCGTTACCTGCTGCTTCAACAACCACATCACTGTCTTTCTAATGTTCTCTTAAAACAGATTGCTTTGATGGCTTCAAACTTTGACATTTAACATCAATTTTCTACCACTAAAAACATTGCTACAATGTGGACAATCTTCTCATGAACCAAGTCCAAAAACTACATTAAAATCCAATTATCAAACACAGTTATATATCTTTCAATATTTTCCACTTTCTCAATTCTTCTCAACTTACTCTTGACCTTTATTATTTGACCATATGCTATTTTTTGTTTTCTATTTTCTTAATACATTATCTATCACCTAAATTTGTTAGCCTACCTAGCAATCCTAGACAAAGTACCTGAAATAAACAATTTAAAGCATGGATGGTATAATTTGTTTCATGGTTTTAGAGGATTCAATCTATGTTTAGCTATTGCCAAGCTAAGAAGAAAGATATACCCATTTGTCTACTTAAACTTTTCATTTTCTATGCCTTTGGGGTCTTGTAAAAATTTGTTCTTCATTCACATGTTCTGAAGCATTTCTGCTATGCATTGTTGCTTTTCTTCATAATTTCAGTTGTTATGTTTAGTTCTTTAATCAATTTTGAGTTAATTTATGTAACTTATGCAAGAACAAATCAGGCTTCATTTTTCTTTAACTGTGTATCCAGTTTACCATTATTTAATGCTCTTCTTTTTTTCCTTTTATTGCCTTTGACTTAAACACTGTTTCATCTGGTATAAGCATAGTAACTCTTGTATTCCATTTACATGGAATATCTCGTTCCATTCCTTTACTTGGAGTCTGTGTATGTCCTTAGAGATGAAGTGAGTTTCTTTTAAGCAACAGACTGCTAGGTCTTAGTTTTATATTCACTCAGTTATTCTATATCTGTATCAGCCACTTGGTAATTCACTGTCTAGTTTTAATATTTTTGTCACTTTCTTACAATTTATCTTTGTAGTTACGTGATTTAGTCTAGTACTACATTGTGATTCCCTGTTTATTATTTTTGTTGTATATTACAGGTTTTTGTTTTCTGGTTATCATGAGTCTGGTAAAAACCATTCTTTTATTTTAAAAAGTTTCTTGAAATGATAGCAATTTTATAAGACTGTAAAGCTAAGGAAAAACCAAGGTAAATAAAGAAAGAGAGAGAGACTATGCCAATAAGAAAATTGTTCATTTATACTTTATTTTGCTCCATATTTTGAATTTTTTCATTTTTTCTATATTGTCTACTTATTAACATCTTAATGTAGTTATTTTTGATTAGTTTGTTTTCTAGTCTTCATAGAGTAATTAATAATTTATGTACAATGTTTAAAGCTGTTTATTTAATTACTACAACCTGTGAGTTTTATGCCCTTGCCCAAATTTCTTCTGCTCATTAGTGTGTTATTCTTTGTTTGAAGAACACCATTTAGCATTTATTAGTGGAGAAGTTTGGTAATATATATTCCTTCTCTGTTGTGTGGAATGATCTTAACCCTCTATACCTACAGGATAGATTTTCTGGGTATGGTATTCTTGATTGACAGTTCTTTCCTTCTATTATGAAACCCTTATGCCACTAATCTCATGTTCTGGATGCTAAGGTTGCTGCTGAGAAGTTGGCTGTCAGGCAAATCAGAATATCCTTAAATCTTTTTTTTTTTTCCATAGAGATCATAAGACTCTTCACTTTATATTTCACCTGTTAGAACTTGGTTATAAAATAGACTGTGGTAGATTTATTTGAGTTAAATTTGACATATGACTTTGACTCTTCTGTGTTTGCATATTTGTATTCTTTCCAAGTTAAGAAAGCTTTATTTTATTTTTCTTTGACTAATGTTTCTACTCATGTGGCATTCTCAAGTGCCTTTTGAGCCAAAATAACCTGAATTTTCTCTTTTAATACTGTCACAAGGTCCCCATATTTTCTAATTAATGCCTTCTATTACATTTTAAAATTTAACTTCTTGTATTTTTTGGCTACAGGACTTCTGTATAATTTTTTTTATGTTAAAGAGAATAAAATCAAATAGAATGAAACAGAATAAAGCCAATCAAAACAAAACAGTAAAATGATACAGGACTTCAAAACAAGGTAATAGGAAATCAACAATGATTACAATAGTGCCTCTTATTATCTTCAAAATAGCTGCCCATGTCATCACATATAATAAAATCAAACAAAACAAAACAGAATAAAACCAACCTAACACAACTTTGAAAATGATACAGGAATTCAAAACAAGATAGTAGGAGATTAACTATGGCTACTAACTTCAGAAGTAAATCTCCCATAGCTGCTATACTGCATATTGTTATCCTCTAAATAGATGCTCAAATTACTGGCTTTAGGCCTACAAAGTCAGCCAAACAATATAGGCATTAACTTGTTTTTTTTTTTACTTCAGTGGTTATCATCTCAGCCTGTGTTTCTCCAAATCAGTCAGCTGCTTACAGGGGGCAGAGGGGTTGGCACTTTTTGAGTAGAAATTCTGTGTAGGCTGCTTATTTTCTTTGAGCCTGTAGCTCAGAGAAATTCCTCCATCATTTCAGCTCTGGATGGCATCCGAAACCAAGTTTTCTAGGAGTCTCCTGTTGATGAAACCACTGTTTCAGCACTTAAGGGAACTCCAAACCCAGATTTGTCCCAAATCCACAGTTGGCATGTTGCACAAAATGAGCCAAGGAAGTATCTAGTAGGGTAGCACTTTCCAATAAGTTTGTCCTTGGGTCTGGGATAAGCCCAGATGATTCCTCAATAGTCACCAATCTGCCATGATACACATCAGGCTTTTGCCCAGAACAGAGCAGAATTACCATGGATGGTAATTACCAAACGCTCATTTGCTATTTCTGTAGCCATCAGTATTGGTAAACTGGGCCCTGCCTTGAGTCCACATCCTTCCAAGACTAGCACAGAACTGGAGTGGGGCTAAGGCAGACAAACCCACTGCTGAGATACACTCGTGATTCAAAATTACTATGATCAGATATAGGTGGTGCTTGGAATTGAACTCAGGGACCAAGTGGCTCTCTTTGACAGAGTCCCTGTCTGCAGGCACACCTCTGATAGAAGTTATTAAGATTTTTCCAGAGTTAATTTTCATCACACAGGTACTAAGTTCTGTTTGCTATGAACTTACTATGTTCATCACACAGGTACTAAGTTCTATGTTTACTATGAACTTCCTATGTTTCTGTTTCCTCAGTGAATGGGGTCTTGCTTCATCCTGTGCTCCCGAAGTGATGACAGTTTTGGTGAAGGTAATGTCTTGGCTATCAATACCAACAAGAAACCATGTCAGACCTTAGTATCAGAGTTACAAGAACTTTCACAGTCTCAGAGAGCATCAAGCTCTTTATTTTCTTGAGGGTAAGTTTTCTTGAAAAGCACAATATGATCTGAATATATTTTAAAATGGTTACTTTTCCACTTTACTGTCAAAAACATAGGGAAGATTTTCAGTGAACTTTACCTGATGGGGCTTCTCAGGTAAAACTCATGAAGGCATGCAGGCTACCCTAAAACTGCTTCTTTCCAGAATTTCAAACCATAGGGTACTGAACTTTCAGTATTTTATTATTAAGGTTTAAATATTCGTAATGATACTGGATCCAACTACAGGCTGTTGCTCCTAGGTTGCTCCCAATAAGTGAACCTGTGATTACTTTTATCTATGTGTCTTTCCAGTATTTAGGAAAGTAGCTTATCCTTTAACGTAAATTCTTCGGTGGACTTCAAAACAGTTTTTTAAAACTCACTCAAGGGTTTCTTCCTTATTGTTTAAGAGTAGTGATGACTTTCAAACTTTACATATTAGTCTGGAATGTGGAACAGATTCAAATAGTTATTTTAAATAGCTATATTTAATACATGTGATATATTTTGCATTTTTAATTATTTATTGGTACTTTTAGGTGTATGTAATGATAGTATTTATCATAAGGCATTTATACCTATACATGATCTATATTGAGGCTTCTTTTTCCCTCAATCCTCTCCCATCATTCAACCACTCTTTCCCTCCTTATCTTCATAAGCTTTGCTCCCATTTTTCTTTCTTTATTGTTTTTTCTTTTCTGTATCTTCCTTTCCCCTTTCCCCTCCCTATTTCCTCTTCCCATTTGAGCATTTTATTCCTATTTCATAGTATCTATTATATATTTTGGTCTTTATTTATGCTTTCAGTTTCTCACATCAGAGAAACAATGTGGTATTGAAATATGTGTTCCTGACTTATTTAATTTAACAGGATGGTTTCAAGGTACATTCAGTTACCTAGAAGTGTTTTAAGTTTATCCTACTTTATTGCTGAGTAGTACTCCAATGAATAAAAAAATACATCTTCTTTATCCATTGTTTTACTGATGGGCATTTGGTCTTGTTCCCAAGATTCAGCTATTACAAACAGTGCTGCTTTAAACATCTGTGTGCATATACCACTTTGGTATGATGATCTTAACTCTTTCAGGAAGATACCAAAAAGGAGAATAACTGGATCAAATGAGACCTCCAATCCTAGAGTTTTGAGCAATCTCCACACTGATTTCCACAGTGGTTGTATTGGTCTACACTCCCACCAACAGTGGAGAAGTATTGTTTTTCCTCACAGCCCTTCTAACATTTGTTATTGATTGACTTCTTGAAATCTAGAGTCATATGGAAACTCAGAGTTGTTTTAATTTGTGTCTCTTGAATAACTAGTGATGCTGAACATTTTTCATATATTTATTTGCTATTTCTTCGTCTTAGAAATGTGTATTCACTTCTGATGCTCGGTTTTGGTTCTCTAAATTTGGGGGATTGATTTTTTCAGATTCTTTATATATTTTAAGTACTAGTCCTTTGTCCAACAAAGAGCTGACAATTTTTTTTCTAGCTTTGTGCATTGTCTCTTTACTCTGCTGGTGATGTTGCCCTTTGCTGGGCAAAAGGTTTCTAATAGTGAGGTCCCAATTGTTTTGTAATATTTCTCATGCAGTAAGAGTTTTGTGAAAAATTCACTATTGAATTCTAGAGATTTAGAGAAGATCTACTGCTATTACTCCTCTTCCAAATTCATTCTTGGATGGAAACATTAAACTGCTACCAAAACCAAAGAAGAATTCAACCAAGAAAGTACTAAATGCTAATCTCCTAATAAATACAGCAACAAAAATAATCAATAAGATTTAGGCAAACATAACACAGCAAATTGCCAAGAAGTTTACATACCATGACCAAGTAGAACTCATCTGAAAGATTCAAGGATGACTCAACCTATACAAATCAATGAATGAAATGAACCATATACATAGAGCCATGGACAAAAATCACATGATCACCTCAGCAGACATACAAGAAGAATTTGACAAAGTTTTACACCAATTCATGATTAAAAAAAAACCCTATAGAATATTGGAGGAAATGGTCTGTTAATCATATAAAAGCCATCTATGACTAAACCAACAGCCAAAATCATACTAAATGAACAAAATTGAAAACTTTCACTCTGAAATCAGTAACAAAACAAGCATGTCTACTATCACCACTCTTATTTCATATAGATCTGGAAACATAGCAATTAGACAAGATAAAAATGAAAGGAATAAAGATAGAAATGAAATAATTTAAATTATCATTATTTGCAAATGACATGATACTCTACATGGAAGATTCCAAAAACTCCTCCAAAAAGATTTCTAGATTTAATAAGCAAATTCAATAGTGTAGCTAGATACAAAGTCAACACTAAAAAATCAGTAGCAGTCCTCTACACAAATAACAAATTCACCGAGGGAGAAATTAAGGAAACAACATCTTCCACAATAACATCCAAAAAAATGAAATACTTAGGAATCAAACAAAGGAAGTAAAAGGCTTGTACATTTAAAACTACAGGACTCTAAAAAAGAAGACTGAAGAGGATATCAGAAAATGGGAAGATATCCCTTGCTCATGGGTGGAAAGAATAAACATAGTAAAAAAGGCCAGACTCCAAAAATTGCCATACAGATTTAATGCAATCCCAATCAAAATACCAACAATGTGCCTCACAGAAACACAGAAAAGTATCCTACAATTCATTTGGAACCAGATGAGACCTGCCTAGCTAAAACAATTCTTGGCAAAAAAGGCAAGGCAGGGAGGCATCACAATACTTGACTTAAAATTACACTACAAAACTACTATGTTAAAAACACGGTACAGGAAAAAAAACAACACACACACACAAGAATCAATGGATCAGATGAATAAAAGATGATGAAACAAGTCCAAACACACTCAGCCCCTTATCTTCAACAAAGTGGCTAAAACACCCTCACTTAGAGAAAGACAGCCTCTTTAGTAGTGCTGGAAAAAAACTGGCTTTCCATATGTCAAAGATTAAAATTAGACCCATGTATCTCACCATGCACTAAACTAAAATCAAAATAAATGAAAGATCTAAATATTAAAACAGAAACACTAAATCTACTGAAACAAAGAATGGGTAGAACTCTTGAAGACATAGGTTTAGGCAAATACATGTGATCATATGTCTTTTTGCCACCAAAAAGACATTCATTATTTCTATATTCAAACATGTAATGTTTTCATTCATAAATCATGCCTTTTAATACAATAATTCTGTGTAATTAGAAGTTACAAGTTAAGTAACGATCAAGGGAAACTCACAAAATGAAATATACACTGGAAAAGCACTACTTGCATTAGTGAAAAAATCATTTAAGGAAGTCAGTGTTCTTCAGCTTTTTAAAAAACATTTCCTAAATTTATTAATAAATTTCCTAATCTTATTATTAGTAACAGTGTAAATTTAAAGGCTCAGGATGAATGATTCACTCAGTGTGGAAAATTCATAAGGAGAGAAGTTGAAGAGTGCACTAGTTCCTGAAATCTAAGGTGTTGTGCTCAAGCCAGTCTTGTTTGTTCCTAAACAAAATCATTACTTTTCCTCTGCAGCTTGGCTATAGTTTTGTGTTCAAGATTATAAGCATACAGTATGATATACAATTACAAATTTCTGTCTTTGTTATAAAATGTGGAAGTTCTTGAGAAAATGAACCATATTTTATTCATTTTTGTGTCCTGGCACCTTGGGCAGGTTTTCTTTGAGTTACCCTCTATTGTGCAGGTGAATGAAAATAGCCAACATATTTCTTATATTACAGAGGATTGTTCTTATATTTTGCCCTCATATAACATCTCCTTCCAGCATGAAATTAATATTTGTTTGGATATTATTACCTGGTCATTTTATTCAGTGGTTGTTATGATTTATACATCTGTCAGCTTGAGAAGTTTAGAAGTTTAACTAAGGGACTCAGTGGGAGTCAAGGGCTTTACTTTGTAAATATCTTCAGCCTGTTCAAGGGGAGGGCACAAAGGTGGTCTGAGTGATACACCCACCCTGGGGGAATGATAACCTGCTTACAATATAAGGGAGGTTGCAAAGAGGCTTGCTTATCCTGCCTTTTGCTCTTGTTGCTATACTGTCTTCTGCTGCCTTGAAGTGTTGCTCCTATGCCATTCCACTCTGCCTTGGAGCCAGCTGATTAAGGGCTGAAACCTCCACAAACTGTGAGCTGAATAAATCTTTCCTTCCTTATTTTTGGGTGTCAGATATTTTTTGTCAGCAATGAAAAGGAAAACCAAGACAATAGTATTACCATTTTTTTCTTATTGTTTCTTTAATTGAATGTTTTATATTATTGTATTACATATGTCTTTACAATTTTGACTCTTCTGCTAAAAATGCACATAAGACAACACATACATAATATTTTTAGTGGCAAAATTCTCAAAACTTTCTACTATAGAGTGTTTTTGAACTCTGGACAAAAAATAGTTCCTTAAAAGTATTATAAGTACATTTCAAGTCTTTTCATATCTTCCTTTTCTTCTTCCTTTTCCTTTTCTTAAAATTTTATTTAAAGAAAAAAAAACAGAAAGGTTAGAAATATTACAGAATTTCAAAAAAAAGATAAACAGTAAGAAATCACTAGTTGATAAGTTGCATATTGTCCTTTTAGAAATAGTTGTTCACGTTACAAAATTAAAGCATACAAATGGACATTCAGGCAGTGAGACTGCAAACAGATCTGTTCAACAATCCAAAAAGAACTTAGAAATATATTTATCAATCCTACACACTTAAATATACATGCAGTTATATCCTTTATAGCACTTTCTATTTCCTATCTTTTTTAAAATAGAAATTACACATTTTTTAAACATTTATTTAAACAGAAAAAAGGCAAAACAGAAAAAAAGTGTAGCAGCAATGCAGAATTCTAAAAGAAAAAAAGAGAAAAAACACTGAGAAATCACTTGATAAATTACATATTGTCATCTTGGATATAGTTGTTCAAGTTACAGAGCTAAAGGATATATAGTAGACATTCAAGCAGTGAGACTGCAAACAGTTCTTCTCAAAGATCCAACAAAGATTCAGCAATATGGTCATCTATTTTACACACTCAAACATACATGCAGTTATATGCCTTAGAGCACTCTCTTTTCCTCTTTTTTTTACAATAGCAATTACACATTTTGGGTTGCATTACTCTTATAGTTCTTATCACTTTTTACACTAGAGACACAATGTGATATTTATAAATATGATGATTATTTATTTCACTAATTAGGATAGTCTCAAGTTATCTCCATTTATCTATGAAGGCCTCAAGATCATCATTTTTTATAGCTGAGTAATATTCCATTGTATAAAAATACCACATCTTTTTCATCCATTCTGCAGTTGATAGGCATCTTGGTTGTTTCCAAGATTAAGCTATTACAAATTTTGCTGCTATGAACATGGATGCACATATATCACTGTAATATGAACTTTTCAGTTCTTCTGGGAAAATACCCAGGAGGGGAATAGCTGGATTGAATGGAACTTCCAATCCTAGTCTTCTGAGAATTCTCCATATGGATTTCCATAGTGGTTGCACCAGTCTACACTCCACCAACAGTGGAGCAGTGTTCCTTTTTCGCCACAGCCTCACCAACATTTGTTATCAGTTGATTTCTCAATGGCAGCTATTCTTTCCGGAGTAAGGTGGAATCTCAGTGTTGTTTTAATTTGCATTTCTCGAATGACCAGTGATGGTGAACATTTCTTCATGTATTTATTTGCCATTTGTATATCTTCCTCTAAGAACTGTGTGTTCATCTCAGATGCCCGTTTTTGGAGAGGGTCTTTGATTTTAGGGGGCTTGATGTTTTTCAGTTCTTTATATGTTCTGGATATAAGTCCTTTGTCTGAAGCGTTGCTGGCTAAAATTCTTTCCCACTCTTTGGGTTTTTTTTTCATTCTGTTGGTGATTTCTTTGGAAGTGCAGAAACTTTTCAATAATATGAGATCCCAGTTGTTGATTCTTTGAAGTGTTTCCCATGCAGTTTGCGTTTGGTTCATGAATTCTCTGCCTACTCCTATGTCTCCAAGACTTCTACTTACCTTGTCTTCCAGTAGACTTAGTGTTTCTGTTTTAATATTTAGGTCTTTGATCCATTTAGACTTTAGTTGTGTGCATGGTGATAGACATGGATCTAGTTTCAGTCTTTGGCATAGGGAGAGCCAATTTTTCCAATACTATTTATTAAAGAGGCTATCCTTCCAGTGAACATGTTTAGCCCCTTGGTCAAATATCATATGGCTGAGTGTCTTTGTGCTTGCATCTTCTAATCTGTTCCATTATCTTCAGGTCTATTTCTTTGCCAGTACAATGCTGATTTTATCACTGTGGCTTTATATTACTGTTTCAAGTCAGGAATTGAGATGCCTCCTTTCTTGCCTTTGTTGCCCAGAATTGCCTTGGCTATTCTAGTTTTGTTCTGTTTTCAAATGAATTTTAGGAGTGTGTTCTCTGGATCTGTGAGGTTTGTCAATGGTATTTTGATTGGATTGTGTTAAATCTGTAGTTGAGGAGTATGGCCATTTTCACAATGTTCATTCTTCCTAGACAAGAGCAAGGGATATTCTTCCATTTTCTAATATCCTCTTTAATCTTTTTCAGCATAGTATAATTTTCAGCATATAGGTCTTTTACATTTTTAGTAACGTTGATTCCTAAGTACTTCATTTTTTTAGATGTTATTGTAAGGGGCAATATTTCCATAATTGTTCTCTTGGTGAGTTGTTTGTTTGTGTCCAGGGATGCTATTGATTTTTGAGCATTGACCTTTTATCCAGCTACCCTACTGAACTTGTTTATTACATCTAGTAGTCCTTTAATGGAGTTTTTTGGGTCTTCTATATACAGTATCATGTCACCCCCAAATAGTGATAGTTTAACTTCTTCCTTTCCTATCTCTATCTTTTATTTCTCTCTCTTGTCTGATTGCCCTGGCTAGTGTTTCCAAAACTATATTGAATAGGAGTGGTGATAGTGGACATCCTTGTCTTGTTCATGATTTTAAAATGAAAGCTTTCAGTTTTTGTTCATTTAGTATAATGTTGGCTGTTGGTTTGTCATAGATGGTCTTTATAATGTGAGGTAAACACCGTGTTTTCTGAGTTTCTGAAGGTTTTTTATCATGAACATGTGTTGGATTTTATCAAAAGCTTTTTCTGCATTTATTGAGATGACCATGTGGTTTTTGTTTTGGGCTCTGTTGATGTGCTGTATCACATTTGTTGATTTGCATATGTTAAACCATCCCTGCATTCCTGGAATGAACCCCACTTGGTCATGATGTATAATCTTCTTGATGATTTGCTGCATTCTATTTGCCAGTATTTTGTTGAGAATCTTTGCATCAATGTTCATTAGTGAGATTGGCTTATAGTTTTCCTTTTTGGTTGGGTCTTTCTCTGGTTTTGGTATCAGAGTAATACTTCCTCCAGGAATGATTTAGGGAGGATTGCATTCTTCTCAATTTCATTGAAGAGTTTAAGGAGTATTGGCATCAGATCTTCTCTAAATTTCTAGTAGAATTCAGCTGTGAATCCATCATGACCTGGCCTTTTCTTTGTTGGTAAGTTTTCAATTACATTTTCAATTTCAATAGCTGATATTGGGTTGTTCAAAATTGCTAAATCTTCTTGGTTGAGCTTTGGTAATTCATATTTTTCTAGAAATCTGTCCATTTCCTCTGTGTTCTCCACTCTATGTGAGTAGAGATTTTCAAAGTAGGTATTCATGGTATCTGTAGTAATTTCCCCCTTTTCAGTTCTTATTATGTGAATTTGGGTTTTTTTCTTTCTGTTTCTCGATAAGGTTAGTTAGGGGTTTGTCAATTTTGTTTATTCTCTCAAAAAAACAGCTTTTTGATTCATTAATTGTTTGTATTGTTTTTTTTAGTTTCAATTGCATTGATTTCTGCTCTAATGTTTATAATTTCCTCTCTTCTATGAGTTTTGAATTTAGTTTGCTCTTCTTTTTCTAGAAGCTTGAGATGGAGCATTAGGTTGTTTATTTATGCTCATTCTGTTTTCTTGATATGACAATTTATTGCTATATATTTCCCTCTTAAGACCACTTTCATTGCATCCCACAGATCACAGTATGTTGTTTCTGTATTTTCATTGAATTGTAGGTTTAGCTTTACTTCTTCTTTAATTTCATCTTAGCCCACTGGTTGTTCAAAAAGTTGTTATTTAATTTCCATATATTTATGCAGGTTTTGCAATTTCTTTTGCCACTGATTTCTAATTTCAGTGTGCTATTGTCAGGTATTATGCATGGGATGATTTCAATACCTTTGCAATTACTTAAGAATGTTTTATGGGATAATATATGATCTATTTTGAAGAATGTCCCACAGAAAAATGTGTATTCTGATGTAGTTGGGTGGAACACTCTGTAAACATCTACTAAGTCCAATTGCTCACAGGTATGATTCAGTTCTGTTATTTCTTTGCTGACTTTTTGTCTAGTTGATCTATCTCTTTGTGACAATGGGCTGTTAAGGTCTCCTGTTATAATTGTGTTCTTGTGTATTTGGTTTTTCATGTCCATTAGTATCTGTCTTATATAGTTGGGTGCTCCTGTATTTGGTGCATATATATTTAT